>CM023201.3:16037577-16312037 GCA_004115045.4 Sinella curviseta | reverse complement strand
ATGACGCTATCATTATTGTTATGTATTCTTGATGAGCTACATCCATATTATGATTTATTTCAAATTTATTTTTTTAAATGCAAATTGCCTGCAAATGACTTCAGTTGTAATCCAGCTTTCATGTATTGGAAAGGACCATCACTATTGTTCATTTTTTATGAACCGGGCATAATATTCAGAATTGATTTAAGCTAATGAAATACTGGCCTACTTATCCAATTTGCAATTTACTGTTAGATAATAGAGTAATAAGTACGATACGGAGGAGCTATCGCTGTACTTAATATATGGACTAAGAATAATTTAAAGCCTACAGTCTAACGCCTAAAAGGCTTAAATCTCGCCAGCCGTAACGATAATATATTTTTATTTTCCACCAACTCAAAGTCCGCAAGTATTCGGAGACATTGAGTATATCATAAAAGGTGACAATTTCGTTTCGCGGTAGTTACCAGTGTCCAATTAACCATTGGACCCACTTTGATGAAATATTCTGATTTTCCTACTGAGTGATTTTACTTTTAGAATATAAAGTATGTGATGACAGTAATTTTATGAATGTACAATACATTTTTTCGTACAGTTTTCTCAAGTCTATATTAGTGCTTTCTTTATTTAAGTTTCGTCAAACAAATTCGGGATAAAATTCCTGATTCTAAGTTAATTAGTACGTGCATCAAGAGATAAAGCTGGCTAAAACTTAAAATGAATGTAACTCATGAACACAAATTCCATGCACAAAAACTAACAAATAAGGCGCAAAACGCTGGCGAAAAGAAATTTTCCCTATTTTCGTGACGCTTTGATGATTCGAATATGACGTCGTCCATTTAAATCTGCATAAATCTTTAGGTACTCCAATGCCAAGCTGTTGCTGGGATGGAAGCCAAACGTTTTCATCTATCTGCCAATCACGCATTTTACAATTTGACCGAAGGGTAATATTAGTATAAGGACAACACCATCCCGGTACGGCTCCCGGACTCAAAATTGCCAACTTCCAATCCTGTACCATTCTCTGAACTTCTGAATGACCTTATTGCATCAAAAGAACAGAGTCGCTCTTGTTAAATATTTGGGCGTTGAATTTATAAGAGTCATGAAATTTTATTCTTTCCTTGAATAAGAAATCCACATTGCAATCATAGCCTCGGACTTTCATGAAATGACTTTTCTGTTAATGATAAAATTTCCACCGAAAAGTTCTAAGGGACAACATATGAGTTAGTGCAATTTATTCTCCCTTGTGACAACTTTTTCGCGTTGTTGTAGTTTAGTTTCATTTTGTACCTTTTTAATATTTTGTCGATTTTCCACTCTGTTAACATTCATGTTGTCGCAGTCTTAACATTCACTTTTAGAAATGAGAAGATGTTAAACAATTAAGTACGTTGATTGTTGTGTAAATTAGTTAAGTTTTTACTTAACGCAATTGTCAAAATCAAATTGAATGAAGTTTCCATCCATTCATGCATCCAATTAAGACACCAATCTTGCAGACACACAGGTACAACTTCTACGCTATGGCCTGCGAATCTTATTGTGCATTCAGTTTCCGTCTGTGGTAGAAAATTTTATTGTTTGCAAACGGAAACAAGGCTGTTTCATTGTTGCCAAAGTTATTTTTGCAGGAGATGTAATAACTGTAATATTTGGGGCACGTTTGTTTTAATCCACTCAATTGACATGTACGTTATTTCAATAAATTTGCAAATATGTGGAAACACAACACAGCATTCGATTATGATTCCTTTAAACCTATTTCAGTCGCTGACTGCAGTTTATACGTAAATTTAAAAAGGTTCAAAAATAGGTTTTGTCAAACTGTCAAGGTTTTGTCTATTTAGTTTCGACACAATCAGTTGAATTCCGAAACATATGCACTTATCTTATTTTTCCCTAAATATATCTGCTACTACCGAACCGATATGTACCTGCAGTATCAAGAACCTGACTTTTATTTTTCATCAATTGGGCATTCTTATAACGTCACGCCGTGTTTGTTCTGCATAAGTTTATTTTTACCGTATCATAATAGAATCATCGAATTGGTGATAATGCAGGACGACCGTTTACTCTCATAAATTATATATAATTTATAACACAGTGGTAAATTACTTCCATAATGTATTTAAATAGTGTGGAACGCTTTTCTGGATAAGTGATTTGAAGGAAGTTACCAATAGTCTGCAAGCGAGTGCATATGAATTTTATTAGGATGAATATAATAGACAACAGGTATGTATGATATAACTACATTAGACAATGAAACTTCAATAGTTACTTCTTGGTCTCCTGCAATACAACTATAAAAATCAACAAAACATTTTCATCACGTCAACTTTTAAAACCTATACAGGTTTCATAGTCAATTTGAATAGCAGGCAAGCAATTGAGTAATGGTTATCGTCCAAGCTAAGGTTGTCCATGCTACCCTCTGTTAGTGTTAATATTCCAATGCAAGCAGATTATGATCGATTGGGATGAGAAGAAAACTTTTTAAAATCTAACTACCACATTAGAATGTTTTATCCTTACCAATCAATCTTATTATTACTCATCAACTAAAGCCATTAGCAAAAGATTCACCTGTTCAGTAATAGTTTTATGAAATACATCACTTCAGCAATATCGGCGTTAAATTTGAAGTGGGATCGCTGCAATTTTGGGATTATATTAACTAACGGCTTGAATGAGGAAGTCTTTTCATTAAGTGGGTTTGTAATGTAAATTCTTTTCTTGAAAAAAAACACGAACCTTCAATACAGGTAACAAGGAAAATCTACAAAGTTACATAATTTCAATTGTACAACTAATTGCGAGTACATTTCAAATCAAGGCACTATTTGTTAATTATTCATCAATAAATGGCAAAAGTCACATTTTAAAGAAACGGAGCATCCTATTACAAAACGGTTTATATTATGATGGATTAACGAAGTGATTAATTGACAATACATTTAACTAAACAGAAGTTTTGTTGAATACAGCAGTCCATTATATGGAAATGATATTGAAACTGTGTCATGCAATTTCAATCATGTTCCATACGTAACTAAGCCATTTACTATCCTGCCACAAACGTACCAAAATACTTAGTAGCTGGTTTTGCCTATTTAGAAATAACGGAACGGATCCACCTACAATACAAGATGTCTGAGCGCCAGCTAATTTTTATATTCCGGCGTTTTAGTAAACCTTTCTTTCACCTTTTCCCTTTAGTAATTTAACGAGGAGCCGAGTTAATTAACAAATACGCCGAAATTAAGAAGGTTTATTATAATTTAAGTTTTTCGTAACGTAAACGGCCCATTCGTGTTCGAATTTTTATTATTCGTATCATGTTAGATTGCAGTTTTAATGTTTTCTGCAGAAAGTAACCTAGTAAAGTTTAGTTGGTGATAACACGCACTTTACAAAATCTACACGTCAAACTCATTTAACATGTTACATGGACACTGAAAATATCTGTGCAAACAAAATTCCACCATACCTAGAAAATTACACACACGACATTTAATTACTGGAAAGTTAATATATAATTTCACATTCCATAAATAATTTCCCCCTTAAGTAATACAAAAAATATGATTAATAGTTGGACGACACGGACTTCATTACGCGCAATCAAATAACTCATTGGTTATTAAACGGTTGGATTTTTTAAAGTTAATTTTTGATGTTGTTCAGCGCAAACAATTGTAGTTTGTATTAAAGGCAAGTAACATTCAAATCTCCTGTAGTGTAAACTTGGTTTCATTTTACATAAAAGGGTACCATTTACCGCTACCAAATCCTAACAAAATTTAATACAGTTGGTTGTTTTATGGAGAAGAGAATACTGCATTGATTAATATTCTGATAACAAATTAAATTAAAAAAATATTTGCCGACAATTTTTTGAATGAAAATTTCCAGAAACAGTACGAATCGTGCCTAATTTATTGACATGCTTTTAGCGTTGATATCCGTTTTAGCAAGGGTGACCTCTCTGGAAACAAATTTCGTTGATGCGACACTTCATTATTAAACTAACACTAGTGAATTTTAAAAACCAAGCTGAGTAAAGGCGGCGTATTGCATACAAACTTAAGCACACCATCGTATAAAAAAACATCTCCATCCATCAGAAGTGCGTTAAACCTATAACTGTTAAATCAGTCAATGTACCCCAACAAAACTACGTGAACGTACAAGTTTTGCGTAAAACGACTAAAACTGGCTTCAACAAAATCCGAATGGATACTATAAACAATATTATTATCCAATTAAAACTAGCGACAACTTTCGAGTTGGCGTCACAAAAATCGCCTTGAGGTAATACTAATTAAATAATATCAACAAACATTTTGCTAAGTTCGCTGACCGAACATCTGTCTATATTCCATATTATTGCTATTCTCTAATCCAATTGCATGATGTCGTCAGTGATTTTGATAATTAATAAGCGTATTGTATTACTGTGGACATGAAAGGCAATCGTGAATCGTAAAAATTATTTTCTTGTAAGGGATCAATTGTAGAAATGCGGCTTGAGTGTCATCAAGTAGTCATGTCATGTTCAAATAATTATTACAGAATTTCAGCTCACTTTTGTACGTTGCAAATGCATGTAATTTTATTTATGTAGTGCAATTAATCAAATTCAGTGAGATGAAAAAACATTTCTGAAACTATTGTATTTGGAATGTTGTTGTTCATGCAATTGAAGGTAACTTTTGCAATTTTATAACATAAAATCCAAAAAATAAGAATACACGTTTGCTCCAAGTCAAAATGACAGCAGAAATTCAACGTGTCTGTTAATAATTGCTATATTTAAATCGTAACACCATTATATCTGTAGCAACATAAAATTGCGTATGGTAAAAGACAGACAATGAGACGGGTACCATAATTTGTCGCACGATTTGCTCCCATAAGAAGGTGTCAAATTGTTGTGTCTCGAATAGATGCGGTTGTAGATTTGAGCTGAACTTTGGTCTATGGAAGGCTTGCGCAAAGTAGAAAATATTTATAGTGTAAAACAGTCCAAGTGCTCAAACTTAAGAATTTAAATACCACTGCTTTAAAATTATCGCTATTAGAAATCAATCCATATTGCTTCGCTATTTCGATTCACAAAGCTTCCAATTTAAAACCCAAACTCTCGCTTTTTTGACCTGCTATATGTTCTTTTATACCATCCTGCCGAAATCAACCTAATGGCGCACAAATATCATACTTGTAAATACTTGTGTCATAATTCATCACGTAACATGTACTTGTAAAACTAAAGTGAAATGGAAAACTCTGATACCACCACTGATTGTGTTGCAAATGTTGTTTAATTTCGGTCATGATCAATCTACTATTAACTAGTTACCAACATTTATTTTTATCTTGTCACTTTGGAATGTTTCTGTTCAACTGAGAATATAAATTTGCGAATAATAATAGCTACCTAATGATAATTACACGATATTAAGCCATTATGATATTGTGGAAAAATGAAATGCATTCTATAAGCAATGTCATCCAATCTTTCAGGTAAAGTTTTGAAACTTAATTCATTCATGTAAAACTGATATGACAAGTGACTCGGAGACCTGGGTGATTTTTAATACTCTGAAGCCTGCAAAATAAACACGATGGCGTAGTAGCAATCCGATTCACGATTACTCGTATTGCGTATTGTCGCGAAGAAATAATTTACTCAAGACACTTCAGCCCACAGAAAAATTTCAACCTGCACATTGTTGAGGATTGAGATGTAAGTATACCAAATCGAGGAATGTAAACAAATTGACCTATCATCCATTAATTGTTTACGTAACTCATTAAAATGCCATGTGACTGTATCGAAACTCAACCTTCTCCTCATGTAATCCTAAACTATCCGCAAAATTAACAAAGTGACGTACAATTAGGCTATGTATTACCCGAAATGCTAAAAAAGATTTGCTGTATTAACAACGACATAAATAATCCATTGATTGTGTACCATTAATTAGCACAAATATTAGCCTATTGGAGATAGGTTTCATTTGAATCTAAATTCATAAACTGGCCCATTTTCTGCTAAATGCTATTTAGAAGAAAACAGTTGGTAGTCCTTATATACGAGATATAGAATATTGAACATTCTTCCAGTCAATTTTCGTTTCAATGATGATGCCGAAATGAATAAAATGCACACAGTAAGCCTTTTTGATAACATTGCTGGCAAATAGTCATTGGATATTGAAATATCGGTTAAAAAGTTGTTTGTTCATATTATTATTCCAAGGTTTGCGGTAGGTACAGAAGATCCATTGCAGTAATTTTTCTAATTATTTCCATTGACAAAATTTGTACATTTATTCTAGAAAGGTGATTTTAAACATCTCGGCATCCTAATCGAGAGAACTAATCCGGCGCAAGAACAATGTAGTTCAGTAATGGCGTTAATTTGCTGCAGTAGTTAGATGATTAATTTGACAGGTTTTTAAAAATACTTTGCAAAATATTTCAGTTAATGGAAACAAAGGAGAAGCCAAATGCAAAATTAGAAGATACATCCATACTCCGGTGGAACAGTTAAATTTTAGTATAATAATAATTTAGTATAGCTTGGAGATCGACTTGCCTCAATGTGTTGACAATTTCAGATTAACTAAATTAAACTTAGCAAAGTTGCTATAGTTCTATAATTTCTCTTCAGTAAATGCAATGCTATGGCGGAAATAGAATCAAATATGACCGAAGAATTATTAATTCAAGTCACATCACACCAACTTGAATGTTTTCATCGCATTTTACGCAACGAAAATAAATATCAGGTAACTTGATTTGCGGTTATCATGGAAAATGGGTAAATATTCTTTTCTCCCCACTACACCATCTTCAGTTGTATTTCCAAACAATTATAAAGTCAGAAAAAAGCCATGGATTTCCCTGTGTTCTAATATAAATCCAGTTGGCCACTTGAACAACCAAGTGCGCTGAACTTGAACTGAAATGAAAAATGCTAGAGAATTGGAATTGTCAAAATAGAATACTGAGGGTAAATCTAAAAGTTTGTTGGTGAGATCACTTTCTATTTCTTATATTTCAAACCGGTCACCAATTACCAATTTTTGTACATTAGCCATTGTGAAACATACAATATTTGGACATTTCATTGCAGTTGGACTTTACAAGATTACACAGGAGTAGGTTGGCCGTTATAACCTAATCTTATAAAAACTATGATTCTGCTCGCGTTACCAATGGCGACGCTAAACTTAATAAAGTTTGCAATATTGATTTTGCGCTAAGTAACAGGAATACGGAAATGAAAATTATTGTAGTTTGCTTCGAGATATACACATTACTTTGACAAAACCAACAAATGAAAAATTTCAGAACAAATATTTTCAATTATTCAAGTTTGAATGTTGTATCAACTTGTATTCAACCTGGTTCACCATTTAAGATATCATGCCAAGGATGAGTTAAAAGTACAGTATACACAATGTAAACATATATTGCAACATCTGTGGTCATGCTATTTACCAGTGTCAATGATAATTATAGGCAGTAAATATGCTGAGCGTTCTAAACTGTTCATTTAATATGCACGTACAAACTAAGTTGTGCCATGGTTAATCCATAGTCAAGCTACGGGCAAAATTTTCGTTCGCTGGATCACGACTTAATAATCGAATGGGTGGATCGATGCGCCTAAAGAACCTAATTCAAGATTATTGTACATGTAATAACTTTAAATACGTGTAATAAGGCCAGCCTACAAGCATGCAACCTTCTATTGTACAACTAATTGTAAGTGCATTTCAAATAATGGTGTTATTTCCGATACGTGTTCTTTTTTAAACGGTAATAATCACATTTTACAAAAACTAAGCTTTCCAATACAAAACAGTTTAAATTATAATTAATTAACAAATTAATTAAATATCGCTTTGTATGTTTATTCTTACGAAATATATGAAGAGAAGACCAACCTTCAGATAAAATGTCTGAGCGCCCACAAATTCTGATATCCCGGCGTTCTAGTAAACTTTCTTGCACCTCTCCCTGCGGCAATTATCAAGGCGACGGATTAATAAACAAATGCGCCAAAGTTAACGAGGTTTATTATAATTTTGGTTTTAGAACCTAAACTCCCCGTTCACTATCCGTCTACTTCTTACGCACATCATGTTAAATTGCAGTATCAATGCTATTCTGAAGTAAGTATTCTAGTACTGAGCCCGAGCTGGGATTTTTCTACTCTAGTCATCAATCTAACGACACCTAATTAGTAGTCGAATTGGAAGTAAACACTTAATATGTGTTTACTTTCAGTTCGACTATTAACTGTTATTTAACAGTTAATTAATAATAAAAAATTTGCATTACGACTTTCGATCTTTAAAATTTTCTTGCATGAACCTGCCTGACAACAACCTAAACACTGCATGATAATTGTTTCATAATTTAATACATTCATTTGTTAGTTGCTGGGGTGTTATGTTATAGAACAATGGTAAAATCAGTGATTTCAAGATTAATAGGCAAATTGGAAAGAAAGTATTGTTTTGGATTGAGTCGGCTAATTCGAAATTTTTGTTCTTAACATCAGTAATAAAACAAAATCAGAATTCACCTTCTTCAGTAGCCACCAACTCAACAACCATAGAATTTGCAATTCTACAACTAACTGTTGTAGTACCTACATTTTAAATGAAGCGAATATTGTAGTTATTTATTCTTGATCAACTAGTGCATCATATTTTTTAACCAAGGCCTTTCATTACTGCAATTTCATTACTAAGTCCACTGCAATTTAAAAACCGGATCATGAGTGTCCGAAAACCCGAATGTGCAGATTAAGAACTTTTGACGTTTAATTGCAAATTAGGACGTTAAATTGGTATTATTATATGGAATTCTTCTTCGTTGGTCAGGTTATAGAAACACGCGAATGGATTTGACCCAAGATGGATTATCGGATCAGCCGTTAAAATTTCCAAGTGTACTGATATCAAGCTGCCTAAAACCCAATTTAAATTTTTCTAGTACGATTTTACTGACTTTAAGGTAATATGGGACTAGATCAACATACATTTATTTATCAACAGCCTAATTTGTGTCGCTGGATTTTGACTAACCATTTTTTCACATATGACATTACGGAAGCTACGAAACAGGCCTATCATTGTTTAAATAGAATAGTATCATCAGGCAGCAACCTATATACAGAGCATCTCTCACATTGCAATTGACAACGCGATGACATGCACCACATACCTTTACGCAAAAATAATTCAAAGTTGGATATTTTAGAGATAACGACTTTGAAATATTGCTACTAAATGACAGGATAATATAGTAGACGAATTATGATCTCTCCAGAACGAGTTATGTTTCTATGAGAGCATCACAAAATTTTACAAGGCGAGGACATTCTAACCATACCATATAATTAATCTAGAATTAAATTATTGCTATCAAGTTAACTTCCCCCATTGCATTGTCTCCCTGCCATAATTAGAGAGCTGTCATGAATTGAGACCTGGCAGAACTAGAAGATTCACGATAATTGAGAAGATGTATGATTTTAACTATATTGAATAATGGAATTGGAGTTATTATTTCTAATATCTTGAAAAACATGTATAAATATCAGCAAATCATCTTCTTCAAAGCGACAGTTACATCTAGACCGATTTGAAACTTAGTTTTAATAATACACAAACACGTAAGTAACGGCGACTGTCAAGTTAATGATACACTCCAGCTGCTTTTGCAGTCCATGTTGGAATGTAAGCAGATTACGACCCAATGAAAATAGAAAAACTTCAAAAATCCACAAAAATCCACAAAACAAATAATTACAACTTTTGCAAAACTTCACTCTTTCACACCAACAAATCCCAAACCAAACGAGAAGGCCATCTGTTCAGAATTTAATTCATCAAACCCATTACATCCGCAAAACGGCGTTAAGTTTGAAATCACACTGTTTCAACTTGAAGTGTGCCTGAGTGAACAGATATGATTTGAAGACGTCTTTCAAAGTCCATTTTCTGACAAGAATAGTACCAACTGTGCAAATAATATAGGAAACTCACAATTACATATTTTCAAATGTAAATACGTTTTCACATGACGCTATCATTATTGTTATGTATTCTTGATGAGCTACATCCATATTATGATTTATTTCAAATTTATTTTTTTAAATGCAAATTGCCTGCAAATGACTTCAGTTGTAATCCAGCTTTCATGTATTGGAAAGGACCATCACTATTGTTCATTTTTTATGAACCGGGCATAATATTCAGAATTGATTTAAGCTAATGAAATACTGGCCTACTTATCCAATTTGCAATTTACTGTTAGATAATAAAGTAATAAATACGATACGGAGGAGCTACGCTGCACCTATGGTATAACCTAAGAATAATTTAAAGCCTAGAGTCTAACGCCTAACTGATTTAAATCTCGCCATCCGACACGATAATAGATTTTTATTTTGCACGAACTCAAAGTCCAAAAGTCTTCATTCGGGGGAATTGGAGTATGTCATGATGAGTGACAATTTTGTTTCGCGGTACTTACCAGCGTCCAATTAACCATTGGACAAACTTTGATGAATAATCTGATTTTCCCGCTGAGTGATTTTATTTTTGAGAATATGAGATATGTGATGATATTAATTTTATGAATGTAAAATAGATTTTTGTTTTCGTACAGTTTTCTCAAGTCAAAATTAGTGCTCTCTTTATTTAACTTTCGTCAAAGAAATCCCGGATAAAATACCTGATTCTAAGTTAATTAGTACGTGCATCGAAAGATAAAGCGGGCTAAAACTGAAAATGAATGCAACTCATGAACACAAATTCCATGCACAAAAACTTAAAAATAAGGCGCAAAACACTGGCGAAAAGAAATTTTCCCTATTTTCGTGATGTTTTGATGATTCGAATACGAAATCGTCCATTTAAATCTGTATTAATCTTTCGGTACTCCAATACCAAGCTGTTGCTGGGATGGAAGCGAAGCGTTTTAATCTCTCTGCCAATCACTCATTTCACAATGTGACAGAAGGATAATATAAGCATAAGGACAACACCATCCCGGCACATTTCCCTGACTCAAAATTGCCAACTTCCAATCTTATACCATTCTCTTGCGAACTTCTTAATAACCTTGTTGCATCAAAAGAACAGAGTCAATGTCGTTACATATTTGGCCGTTGAATTTAATATACGTTCGATTATGTCTTAAACTTGAGCAATTCGCGGTAAATTGTCATTCCCCCAAACTTACTTCACAATCACTGTTAGAAATAAGGAAACGTTAAACAACGAAGTACGTTGATTGCTGTATAAATTAGTTAAGTTTTTACTTAACGCAATTGTCAAAATCAAATTGCATGCAATTTCCATCCATTCATCCATCCAATTAACACACCAATCTTGCAGACACACAGGTACAACTTCTACTCCCTGGCCTAACGGCATCTTATTGTTCATTTACTTTCCGTCTGTGGTAGAAAATTTTATCCACTACGCGGCTGCTTCATTATTGATATAGTTAGTTTCGTGGAAGATGTAATAACTGTAATATTTGGGTCACGTTTGTTTTAATCCACTCAATTGACATGTACATTATTTCAATAAATTTGTAAATATGTGGAAACACAATATTCGATTATGTTTCCTTTGAACCTATTTCAGTCGTTGACGTCAGTTTTAACATAAATTTTAATAGGTTCAAAAAATTGGTTTTGTCAAACTGCCAAGGTTTTGGCTATTTAGTTTCGACACAATAAGTTGAATTCCGACACATAGGCGCTTATCTTATTTTGCCTAAATATATCTGCTGCAACGGAACCAATATGTAGAGATAGCTGCAGCATAAGGAACCTGCCTTTTATTTTTCATCAAGTGGGCATTCTTAGAACGTCACGCTGTGATTGTTCTGCATAAGTTTATTTTACCGTATCATAATACGTGGGTAGTTTGATAAAGAATTGGCCGACTTTGGTCACCGATATTTCTGCACCAAATTATCATAGCACATTTATCAATATGTCAAACGATAGATAATTTCATTTTATATTTTATGGTTATTGATATGTTGCTAGGTTCATCTATCAACAGATTTTAGAGAGTGATGCGCGTCTAGACATTATTTTTTCTTTGTTAAAAAGCCGGTAAATTCCGTGTTCCGACAAGACATGAAACTGTCATTTCAGCATCATAATTAGCAGTAAACGTATGCATGTGGTAGCAGTGGATGGCCCAGAAGAATGCACGACAATGTATTAGTGTATGGCATCCATATCATGTAGCTACTCGCTGTAGTACCAGTCCAGTTCAACGGCGGATTGCACTGAAAATCATGGGAAAAGATTAATGCTATATTTTGGACATATATATGGGTGTTATGTACTGGAGATTTTCTGTATAATAACTATACTAACTAGGGCTGATTATACCAAAATGTTACGAAAATCAAATGCAGCATGTACGAAATACTGCATCAAATAATTCAAAGACCGAATAATTCTTGTCACACGTCGACACACCGGGCCAAACTTTTCGTGTCGCTATACAGAAAATACTGAAGTTAAGATTTGCAGATCAGCATTACCTTACTCAAATTGTGTCCAGGAATCAGTCTGTATATGTGCATTCTTCTAGTTGCAAACACCGTGTGCGTGGAAGGAAAAGTATTGAGGCGATTTTGCAAAAAACCCGATATTACTTGTCTCCTATAAGAAGGGCCCTGCCATTTCTTGCAGAAACTATCTAGGTTTTCGTCCGACGGTGGAGAATATCTTTGGTTAATAGGGAATATAATGCTGAAGACTAGAACATGTTATTTTGAAGCGCGTTGAAGTAAGTCACTACCAAAACCGGCTAACTCATTATCAAACAAACAACGTAGAATCATCGAATTGGTACTAATGCAGGACGACCGTTTGCTCTCATAAATTAAATATAATTTATAACACAGTGGTAAATGACTTCCACAAAGTATTTAAATAATGGGGACCGCTATTCTGGATAAGTGAGTTGAAGGAAGTTACGAATGCTCTTCATGCGAGTGCATTAAAATTTTATTGGAATAAATATAATAGACAACAGGTATATATGATATAACTATATGGAACAATGAAAGTTCAATGGTCACTTCTTGGTCTCCTGCAAAACAACTATAAAAATCAACAAACCATTCTTGTCACATCGACTTTTAAAATCTTTACAGGTTTCTTATTCAATTTGAATTGCAGGCAAGAAAGTGACTAATGGCTATCGTCCAAGCTAAGGTTGTCCCACCGATCCTCTGTTGGTGTTAATATTCCAATACAAGCAGATTACGATCAATTGGGATGATAAGAAAACCTTTTAAAATCTAACTATCACATTAGAACGTGTTATTCTTCCCAATCAATCTAATTATTAATCAACAATTAGTGCCGTTCCCAAGGTATGTACCAGTGCCATAACAACTTTATGAAATACATCACTTCAGCAATAACGGCGTTAAATTTGAAGCGGGATTGCTGCAATGTTGGGATCATATTAACAAACCGGTTGACTGAGGAAGTTTTTTCAAAAAGTATGTTTGTAATGAAAATTCATTTCTTGAAAAAACACGATCCTTAAATACAGGTAGTAAGGAAAATTAACAAAGTTAAAATTCTCAATTGTACAACTAATTGTAAGTACATTTCAAGTAAATACAGTACAAGGCATTATTTGTGTTAATTATTCATCAATAAATGGCAAAAGTCGCATTTCAAAGAAACGGAGCATCCTATTACAAAACGGTTTATATTATGTATAATTAACAAAGTTATCAATTAACATTACAATTAACTAAACTGGAGTTTTGTTGAATACAGCAGTTCATTTCCCATTATATGGAAATGATATTAAAACTGTGTCATGTAATTTCAATCATCTTCCATACGTAACTAAGCCATTTACTATCCTGCCACAAACGTACCAAAATACTTAGTAGCTGGTTTTGCCTATTAAGAAAAAACGCAACGGATCAACCTACAATACATAATGTCGGAGCGCCAGCTAATTTATATATTCCGACGTTATAGTAAACCTTTCTTTCACCTTTTCCCTGGAGCAATTTAATGAGCAGCCGAGTTAATTAACATATACGCCAAAATTAAGAAGGTTAATTATAATTTAAGTTTTTCGTAACGTAAACGGCCCATTCCTGTTCCAAAATTATTTATTCGTATCATGTTAGATTGCAGTTTTAATGTTTTCTGCAGAAAGTAACCTAGTAAAGTTTAGTTGGTGATAACACGCACTTTACAAAATCTACACGTCAAACTCATTTAACATGTTACATGGACACTGAAAATATCTGTGCAAACAAAATTCCACCATACCTAGATAATCACACATGCGACATTTAATTACATGAAAGTTAATATACAATTTCACATTCCATAAATAATTTCCTCCTTAAGTGATACGAAAAATAAGATTAATAGTTGAACGAGATGGACTTCATTTTGCGCCTTCAAATAACTTATTGGTTAGAAAACTGTTGGACTTATTTAAATTTAATTTTTGACGTTGTTCAGCGCAAACAGTTGTAGTTTGTATTAAAATCTAGTAACATTTAAATCTCCTGTAGTGAATCCTGGTTTCATTGCATATAAAACGATAGCATTTACCGCTGCCTAATGTTTAAAAAAATTAATACCGTTGGTTGTTTTATGGAAAAGAGAATATTGATTTGACTGCATTGATTAATATTCTGATAATAAATCAAATTAAAAAAATATTTGCTGACAATTTTTTTAATGAAAATTTCAAGAAACAGTACGAATCGTGCCCAATTTATTGACATGCTTCTAGCTTTGATATCCGTTTTGACTTTAGTTGATCGGTAACATATTCTCAAAGACTTATCTCTAATCCCTTCTAACCTGCGTGACGTCTCTGGAAGTAAATTTCGTTGATGCGATACTTCATTACTATTAGAATAACACTAGTGAATTTTAAAAACCAAGCAGAGTAATTGCGGCGCATTGTATACAAAGTTAACCAAGCCATCGTATATAAGAAACATCTTTATCGCTGAGAGGTGCGTTAAACCTTCACCTGTTAAATCAGTTACTGGACACTAACAAAACTACGCGGATGTACAAGTTTTGCATAAAACGACTGAAACTGGCTTCAACAAAATCCGAATGGATAAATAATATCAAACATTTGCTAAGTTCGCTGACTGAACATCTGTCTATATTTTATATTGCTATTCTCTAATCCAATGTACTAAAACATTTTATTTAATTGTGGAATATACATTGCAGGTCAGGAAGTTATGGTGTCATTGAAGTGCGAATTATGATGGCATATACAATCATTACGATCACAATATTACAACGAATCGTCATAGCTAATAAAATTTGACGTATGTAGAAACGCCGACCCTTGCATCATAAATGCTGCTTTTCCGGACACACTATTGCTAATGAAATCAAAAGCAGCCCATACTACCATCTACAGTGACGTTAAACTTGGGATTGGACATGCATAATGAGACATTGTATATTAAAGTACTACTAAGCATTCGATACTGCACTGCTACTAATTAGACCATCTTCAAATTAATAATTGTTGCCGTCGCTTGTTATTACGTATCTTTATACATGCATTACATACGTTTAATGCAGCTCACGAATGTTTTTCCTTACGCTAATGATAGAATTCATTTGACACGTACATTATTGTCTTTATTTACAATTGCGTAATTATTCTAAAGCTAAAACTTGGTAGTCTGTTAGATACAACTCCGCATCCGTTATTTACATCCGTTAGCTACAATTTATTTATAAAGCACATTAGAAACATTACAATAGTTGGCGCCTCAAAAAGGCAACTGTAGAACATAAAATATCCCCATACGGAAACTTTGTGGCAAATCAATTTTACATACCAGATTTTTTGTAAGTTTTATGGCAATAGTCACCACTTTCTTCCATTTATACCAGATGCCGAGAAAGGATCCGTCAGAAAACGTAGTAACTCTATCAGTAAGAGTGCTTGTTCCCACGTCTGCATTCATCACAACTAATTGACAACATAATGTTAATGAAATTTCAAAAAACTAGTAATCACAGGAGCAGTAGGATTTACAAGCAGGAAACCTTGCATCACCATGCCTACGTATAACCACCATACTAGAGTTAGTGTCGTAAGTTTTCATTTGATTTTGACAATTTTGACTTCTGTAACAGTTACTTTGATGGTTAATACCTCATAGTTGGAAAAGCTGAAAGTTGGTTATTTAACACATTCCGATTTTGAAATACTACAAAATTAAAAGACGCTATTATTTCATTGTTGCGCAAAAACAAATAAGAAATACATGAATTTGTAGTTACAAATTTGTATAACTATTGCATCTTAGTCTACTATTATGATTTGTGATCTCATTTGAAACTGTAAAGATGAATTCAACAAAACTTTGAGGCAAAACAAATTGCAGTCTGTCTTCAGAGCTTTTGATAATTAATAAACGCATTCTTTACTGTCGACATGAAGGAAACTCGTGAATCGTAAAAACCTATTTTCTTGTAAGGGATCAATTGCAGAAACGCGGCCAGAGTATCATCCAAAATAGTCATATCATGTTCAAATAATTATTACAGAATTTCAGCTCACTTTTGTACGTTGCAAATGCATGTGATTCGATTTATGTAGTGCAATTAATTAAACTTAGTAAGAGGAAAAACCATTTCTGAGAGTATTGTATTTGGAATGTCGTTGATCATGCTATTGAGGGTAACTTTTGCAATTTTATAACATAAAATCCAAAAAATAAGAATACACGTTTGCTCCAAGTCAAAATGACAGCAGAAATTCAACGTGTCTGTTAATAATTGCTATATTTAAATCGTAACACCATAATATCTGTAGCAACATAAAATTGCGTATGGTAAAACACAGACAATGAGACGGGTACAATAATTTGTCGCAGGATTTGCTACCATAAGAATGTTTGAAATTGTTGCGGTCTCGAATAGATGTGGTGGTAGATTAGAGCTGAACTTTGGTCTATGGAAGGCTCGCGCAAAGTATAAAGTATTAATATTGTAAAACATTCCAGGCGCTCAAACTTAAGAATTTAAATACCACTGCTGTAAAATTATCGCTATTAGAAATCAAACCATATTGCTTCGCTATTTTGACACACAAAGCTTCAAATTTAAAACCCAAACTCTCGCTGACGAAACCGCAGGTTCTGTTTTTTTGACCTGCTATATGTTCTTTCACACCAACCTGCAGAAATCTACCCAATGGCGCACAAATATCATACTTGTACTTGTGTCATAAATCATCACGTAATATATGCACTTGTAAAACTAAAGTGAAAATGTGTCATAATCAATGAAATCGAAAACTCCGATACCACCACTGACTATTTTGCAAGTGTTGTTTAACTTCGGTCATGATCAATGTACTATTAACAAGTTACCAACATTTATTTTTATCTTGTCAACTTGAAATTTTTCTGTTCAACTGAGAATATAAATTTGCAAATAGTAATAACTATCCGGAGATAATTGCATGATATTAAACCATTACGCATGAATTGGGAAGATGAAAGACATTCCAAAAGAAATGTTTTCCCATCATTGAGGCATAGCTTTGAATTTTCATTCATCTATGTAAATCTGATATAGCAAGTGATTTTGAGACCTGTATGGTTACTAATACTCTCATGCCCACAAAATAGTGGCGGTGGCGTAGTAGTAATCCGTTTCACGATTACGCGTACAATAATGAATTGCGTATAATCACGAATAACAATTTTACTCAAGACACTTCAGCCTAAAGAAAACTTTCAACCTTCACATTTTTGGGGATTATGATGGAAATATACCAAAATCAAGGTATGTTAATAAATTGACATATGGTCCATTATTTATTTACGTAACTCATTAAATCTCAATGCGACCGTTTTGAATCTAAACCTTTTCCCCATGTAATCCTTGACTGCCCGCAAAATTAACAAAGTGACGTACAATTAGGGGGGATTTATTACCCGGAATGATCAAAGCAGAATTGCGGTATTAGCAATGAAATAAATAAATAATTGATTGTATGTCTTTAATTGACACAAATATTCTGTTCAACAATTTGCGGCACCTCTCTGTAGATTGATAATGATCGCGTGTACGCTTCTCAATGCTGACATACTAGAATGCGAGTTTAAGCGAAGAAATTAAAAAATCATATATTTATTTTGTTTATTCTTTAATAATTGTAATTCATTTTATTGGAAAAGTTTAATCGATGTAGATACGACCAAAACATTTTGCCTACTGATTACATTGTTTACCCGGTGTCGACATCAACGGGATTGGCGGAAAAATAGAGATAGGCTTCATTTGAATCCATATTCTTACATGGGTTTAGTTAATGCTACATTTATTCTAGAAAGTTGATTTTAAATATCTCGGTGGCCTAATCGAGAAAACTATTCCGGGGCAAGAACAATGTAGTTTTGTAATGGCATTAATTTGCTGCAGTAGTTAGATGTTAAATTTGACTGATTTTTTAAATGCTTTGCAAAATATTTCAGTTACTGGAAACAAAGCAGAAGCCAAAATGCAAAATTACAAGATACATATTTACTCCGGTGGTACAGTGAAATTTTAGTATACTAATAATTTAGTATAGCTTGGAGATCGACTTGCCTCAATGTGTTGAAAATATCAGATAGAATTAAACTTAGCAACTATAATTTCTCTTCAGTAAATGCAATGCTATGGTTAATAAAAGCAAAGGGAAAAATCCCAGAACGTTGTACATGAGACCAAATCATGTACAATGCCAAGTAAAAAATAAATAGTTTCGTAAAATTCATGCGGTCACATGCGCCAAATTTTTGTACCTTTCACTTCAACAAATTTTAATTTTTAAATCGAAATCAAAATCGTTTTGTTTTGATGGCCACGAGCAAATTTTTTTCTGACAATATTTACAACACTTGACACTAAAAATGTCAACAATGTTACCGATGAACCATGACATCGGCTCATCAGTTCATTGAGACAATTTAATTTCTTTAAATATGTCACCAAAATTTGGTTTGTATTTGTATTTAATACGGCACCTTCGTAATACTAATGCAATCAATTAACACTTGGGTCCACCAACAAACGTACACCATACGATCATATGAGGAGAACTCGGTGGCAACCCAACTGTGCCCTACTTGGTAACGAATGCTTTCTTTTCACCGTACATAGTTCATTCGTGTACTGTTTGCAATGATTATTTTTCAGGCAATAGTTTTTTCCGGAAGGATAAACTAAGCTTGGAAATTACAATGGCCTTTCTATCGACACAAAAATTTGGCGCATGTGACCGCATGAATTTCACGAAACTATTTATTTTTTACTTGGCATTGTACATGATTTGGTCTCATGTACAACGTTCTGGGATTTTTCCCTTTGCTTTTATTTGATACTTATTTTCATTATGGCAACATTGCACACTGTGCCCGTGAGTCTGGTTTTGTCCGGAAATTCAATATCGGCTTCAAAAAAAATTCTCGTTAATTGGCACACTTTATGTGTCAATTATATATAAAAAGACCCGAGGATTTCAAATATGACGGTGCCAGCTCGATTTGAGGCACGTGGTTTGAAATATCTAAGGATAACTGCAAAAAAGAGTGAAAAATCACTGATTTTTGGATAAAAGTTTATTTCCTGCGAAAGGGCGGACGAGTCCCAGCCAAGTCTTTTCAGAATCGAGAAGCCCCGTCTTTCATACCCCAGAATCCGTTGATTCCATATCGGGATCGATCCGCCATTTTGAATAAATAATGTTTGAAAATGTCATGTCAAAATCTGAAATGGGGTCGTTCATTATTCACAAGCACATTTTCACACATATTATGATGCCAGATGGCAGGAAGAATCTAAATTTTCATGTTTAGTCCATCTGGAATCATAATATGTGTGAAAATGTGCATGTGCATAATGAACGACCCCATTCCAGATTTTGACATGACATTTTCAAACATTATTTATTCAAAATGGCGGATCGATCCCGATATGGAATCAACGGATTCTGGGGTACAAAAGATGGGGCTTCTCGATTCTGAAAAGAATTGGCTGGGACTCGTCCGCCTTTTGGCAGGAAATAAACTTTTATCCAAAAATCAGTGATTTTTCACTCTTTTTTGCAGTTATCCTTAGATATTTCAAACCACGTGGCTCAAATCGAGCTGGGACCGTCATATTTGAAATCCTCGGGTCTTTTTTGTATATAATTGACACATAAAGTGTGCCAATTAACGAGAAATTTTTTTGAAGCCGATATTGAATTTCCGGACAAAACCAGGCTCATGGGCACAGAGTGCATTGTAACTATCTTACTGCATTATAACTACAACAACAAGTTGTAAATTTACATAACAGTACTTTAAATCTCAAAGACAGGGCGTCGTGTTTATTATGCATAGTTGTCTTTTAAGGAATCATAATAGAATTATCAAATTTATGAATATTTAAAACGATTTATGCATCGTCTGCATTCATACTCTAATCATAATATACATATAGCACAGTGTAATTTTACTTGCGCAAAATATTTAAATAATGTGCACCGCCTTTCTGGATAAGTAAGTTGAAGTAAGTTATCAATACACAGCGAACCAATACATGCAAATTTTATTGACATTTATACAATTGGCAACAGGGACGATGATAACTACAGTGAATAACGAAACTTCATTTGTTACTTCTGGTCTATTGCAAAACAATTGTAACTATGGAAAACCGTTCTCATCACATGGACTTTTAAACTCTGTTCAGATTTCATATTCAATTTGAATAGTGGGCAAGCAAGTGAGTAATGGTTATCGTATAAAGTACGATTATATTGTACATTGTATATTGTATATTGTACAACCGACCCTCTGTTACTGTTGATATTCCCATGCAAGTAGTTTACGATCGATTAAGATGAGAAAATAGCATTTTTAAATCTACCTACCACAGTTTGTAATTGTTTACAACTTTATTGCTACCCATCAACCAACGAACTTCGCTCAGATAAAGCTGTCCACTAATAACTTAGTGAAATGCATGACGTGAGCTAGAACGGCGTTAAATTTGATTCGTGATTATTGTGATTCGTGTACAAGCCTTGTGATTATTGGAGCTAACGATTTGTCTGGGAAAGACCTTTCAACAAGTCAGTTTGCAACGAACATTCATTGCTAGAAAAAAACACGAACTCTAAATACAGGTAATAAGGGAATTCTACAAGCATACGTTTTCAAATGTACAACTAATTACAAATGCCTTTTAAACGAAGTTGTTATTTTTGTTATTTATTCTTGATTAAATGGCAATAATCACAATTTATAAAAACAAAGCTTTCCATTACAACACAATTTATATTATGAGTAAAAATTTACGAATAATTAACGAATTAATTAATTAGAAGTACAATGTACTAAACATGACGTTTGATGAATACGGCACCCGAAATCCCATTAAATAGAAGTAATATTATAACTGTGGTGAGGAATTTCAGTCATCGTCCATACGTAACTGAACCATTCACTATCCTGCCAAACACGTACCAAAATGCTCGGCACTTCTGTTTCTATGTTTCTAATTCTATCTAAACAAATGTATGTACTAAATTGTACTGCAAGCAATGATTGAAGCGCTGCTGGCTTTAGTAAAGACAAGATTCATCAATTGTAACACATTGTGACTGACATAGAATCGAGACCTGCCAAAATTTGGAATTCCCACCCTTGACCTCTACCTTAATTAAAGAGCTGTCATAAATTGAGATATGTCACAACTAGAAGACTTACGGTAATTGAGAATATGTATGATGATAACTATATTGAATAACGGAATTGGAGTTGTTATTCACAATTTCCTGCAAAACAAATATAAATATCAGCAAACCATATTCTCACAGCGACTAATTAAATCTATACCGATTTGAAATTTAATTATAACAATACACGAACAATTAAGTAGTGGTGATCGTCAAGTTAGTGATACACCCGAGCTGCTTTTACTGGCAATGTTCGAAGGTAAGCAGATTACATACAGATTAGAATGGAAAATATTAAAAGTCTACTACCAGATAATTTCCATTTTTGCAAAACTTCACTATTACTCAGTAACAAATCCCAAGGAAGCCAAAAGAAAACCTGTACACAAATTAATTCACGAAAGCCCACCATATCGGCACCTACGGCGTTATGTTTAAATTGACACTGTTTCAACTTTATGATTGTTTGAGTGAAGAGTACTGAATTCAATACTAGTTTTCGTAATTAAAATCGATTTTCGCACACGAAATATACCACCTGTGCAAATAATATGAGAAACTCACAATTACATATCTTGAAATCATTACTTCACCCATGGTCTGTAGTATGTAAAAAGGCATAAACGAAGTTTTTCTAAAAATGATATATTTGTTTGCAATATATATTTGTAACATTGGAACTGCGGAAAGAAATTGCAATATCTGTCGCAATAATATAGGCCAAATTTTTCAGGATTTTCAGGTTTTTCACGTGACCGATTATGCGAACAAGTAGGAAGAGGAAAATCTTTATATTCAAAAGTAACCCAAATGCGCTCATGTTACCAATTACGACGTTAAATTGATACGCATCTGATATTTGCGATTTTTCCCGTCGTTACTGTTTAAAGTAGTTGCGTTTCAGTTCCAAATTATGTTTTGCTCAATGCTTGTAAGTGAATTCTATGGAGGAATCAATTGAATGGATACGAGCCATTTAGATTGAAATTCATCAATCGTTTTGCTTTATTTTACTTTGGAATACACAATTTTCAACGATAACGTTTGACTTCCAGGATGGAACCAATTTTATTATTACGTTTATTTTCAAGTAATAATGTTAGAACAAATTACTTCAACAACTCAACCATGAACATTTTTCGCACTATAAACAACTGGACATACGTGTATAATGGGCAATTTGCTTGTAAGTTTTAGATCAGAATTTGCCGTCTAATGTGTAAATTTCAGGCCGATAGCGTATTATTTGTATTGCATTGAGATATTCAGGCTCTCTGTGAAGCCGCAATGATAATGGTCTCGGAATATGTTAGGTTTAAGTCAATGTTTTGTAGATATTCATACGGTAAAATACTTGAGCACTTAAAATATGGTATAGACCCTAACAAGAATTTCGATGTGAAGATAACCTTTTGCATGACTGTTTCATTTTCAGCGTATGCAACTGCGTTGTTCTGATTACACTAACTAGATGCTGCGCATTAGCTTGTGAAGTGTTTTACAATATTTCACAAATAAATAGGTAACTTCCTCCTATTCTTTGTACGGTTAAGAATCTTAACTTAAGATGTTTCGAATCAAGCAACTACGCAAGGCGCTTTCACGTTGACAGCCATTATTTCATAGGACAAGGTTAAATATGTGGATTATTTAACCATCTTGCTTTTAATCCATGGTAGTACTTTTGATAGACATCGTGTATTCCCAATGTATTAAAACACATCGGCAATAAATATCAGTTCAAATCAACGGGTAAGCATTTTAAAATCATATACAAGTCCTTATACACTGCTTTCAGCCATTAGAATTCATCCACTGCATTATCATGTATGTACATCTACAAATTCCCAATCCGACCGTTAACATTCTTAGAACTATTTATTATAATTTTACATAGCACCAAACCGATGACCAATTTCATAGGATGACTTGAAGCAATTACCGCTGAATATTACTCTTTCTAAACATTCTCATCTAACAAACCTTTCTTTCGCTTCAACCTGATATTTGCATTGCGGTCGTCCGACAGTGGTTAGCAACAATGGCGTTTCGGTTACACAATCCGGGGATGATTGAAATAAATGTGCAGCATAAGCGAAATATATTGACGGTAATAATATTAACTGACAAATAATTGTAATTCGTGCAAAGCGAAGATTTATTTGAAGGAGCATTTCTGGGTTTTGATTGTTGATGATAATGTCAGCAATAAAAGGATCAGCAGTTAATTGCAACCCAAATTTTGGATTAACGTTGCTTGCGGCATGATTATAATTGGAAGACTATGTTTGCCACGTCATGCGAATCGCGACCCTTCTTCCGTCGGTGGTGTAATTATCGCGCGATGTGCATGGTGAAGTTAAAGCAATGGATGTCGCGGTATTTAAAATGAAACATTTCAAACTTATGTAGGGTTACGTTCCGCTTCACTCCACTCACTATTCATCTACATTGTTACATTAAATTTGAAAATGTATATATGACGTTCAGCTATTGATTATGATTCATTTGAACCTAATTCAGTCTCAGACTGCTGTTTTGACGTAAATTTTAATAGGTTACAAAACTGTCATTTAGTTTTGGTAATTTAGTTTTGTCACAATAAATTTAACTCCAAAACATATGAACTTATTTTATTTTATCCACAATTATTAGTAATCAAGTAATGCATATATAACAAGTGTAACAAAAACCTGTTTTATGTATTTCATCAAGTATATGCATTCTTAAGATATCACGTCGTGTTTCTCGAGCATAATTTGTTACCGGATCATTATAGAATTTTCGAATTAGAGTGATATACATACATACGCAACATATAATTTATAGCACACGGACAGTAACTAAAATTACTTGAATAAAATATTTAAATAATGCGTAATGCTTTTATGGATAAGAAAATTTAAGGAAGTTTGCGATCAGAGCACATCGAGCGAATGCATATGAATCTTATTAGGATGAATATAATTGACCACACATATGACGACAATTACATGAAACAATGAAACTTCAATAGTTGCTTCTGGTCTACTGCAAAACCACTTTAAATATAAACTAACCATTACCCTTACATCGACTTTAAAAAAATAAAGATACTGTATAATTTGAATAGTACGCAAGCAAATGGGAAAGGTTATCGTCGAAGGAAATGATACACCGAACCCTCTGTTACTACTATTCAATTCAATGTCAATTCAAGTAGATAACGATTGATTAATATGTGAAAAACACTTTTAAATCTTCCTATCACACCCGAATTTGTAATCGTTTCCAAATGTATTGTTACTCTTCAACATACGCAAAGCACAAACATCTACCCAGTAATAATTTTATGATATCTATCAGGTCTGCTGAAACGGCGTTAAATTTGTAACGAGATTGTTACAATTTTGTGATTATTGGAGCCATAAATTTGATTGACGAAGACTTTTCAAGAAGTCTGTTTGTAATGAGAATTTATTTCTTGAAAGAACAAGAAATTTAAATACACGTAATATGTAAAATCTGCAAGCATGCATCGTTCTATTGTATCACTAATTGTTAGTACATTTCAAATAATGCTATTATTTTCGATATTCCATCTTTTTTAAACTCTAATAATCACATTTTACAAAAACAAAGCTTTCCATTACAAAAAAGTTTATATTATGATTAATTGACAAATTAATTAATTATCGCTTTGCATGTTTAGTCTTAAAAGAAAAATTTACCGACCAGACCAACCTTCGTTACAGAATGCCTGAGCGCCCGCTAATTCTGATATTCCGGCGTTCTAGTAAACTTTCTTGCACCATTCCCTGTGGCAATTAACGAGGCGACGGATTAATAAACAAATGCGCCAAAGTTAACGAGGTTTATTATAATTTAGGTTTTAGAACCTAAACTCCCCGTTCATTATCCGTCTACTTCTTACGCACATCATGTTAAATTGCAGTATCAATGCTTTCCTGAAGTAAGTATTCTATTGCTGGGCCCGAACTGGGATTTTTCAACATCTAGTCATCAAACTAACGACAGCTAATTAATAGTCGAATTGAAAGTAAACACTTAATATGTGTTACTTAAGATTTGCACAACGAATTTCAATCTTTAATTTTTTTTGCATGAACCTGCCTGACAACAACCTCGACACTGCATGACAACTGTTTCATAATTTAATACATTCATTTCTAAGTTGCTGAGATGTTATGTTACAGAACAATGATCAAATCAGTGATTTAAAGATTAATGGACACAGTGGAAAGAAAATATTGGTTTGGGTTGCGTAGGTCACTTCGAAATTTTTGTTCCTAACATCAATAATAAAAGAAAATCAGAACCCACCTTCTTCAGTCTTCACCTAAGTACACATATTATTAAGTAGAATGTGGAGCTACGTAATGCCAATTTTCATTTCATTTCAAAATCCTATTAAGAGTTTCCTTCATTTCCTTGCAATGCCTGGATTTATATAATTGAAAACATAAATGCGTTGCACTTTCCAAACGTACTCTCTTCTACTTCAACTAGTCTTCAAACTTTTAACAAAGCTTACTTGACACTTGACCCACTATTTCTCAAAGCGGAGAGCGTTTTCACAAAAAAAATTAAAATTGCTGATTTTTTGCACAATTATTTAGGACTATTAGTGAAGTCTTTTTACACATATGATACACCTCCCACCCAACCCTATAAGCAGATATGGACAAATGTGATGTTTGAAAGGTCAAAAAGTGTGTGCGCTCTGGAGGCCACAGTTTTCAACGAAATGAGCTGAAAATTGGCATGCTTATTCAGAATAAGATTTAAAACTATTGGCAGGTTTGCTTTTTTCAAAATTTTGAAATATAAAATTTTTTTGGCGCGAAAACTTTAAAATTCAAAATATGTTACCGATATCGAAAATTTAACAGCAGAATCAAATTCTTCATGAAAAAACACACTAAATAAGTTTTTAATGAGTGTTAGTTTCATATTTCCACAAGGTATAATTACACATTCAAAAATCAAAATTTGAAAAAAATATTTTTTTCACAAAAATTATTAGTTGTGGACTTAATCTAATACCAAAATCAAATTCTAGGCGATAGAATACACAATCATTACTCTGTACATTCCCTGGTTACAAGCAATGTACGAAAACTTAATTCACTGAATTTGATTTTGGTATTAGATTAAGTCCACAACTTATAATTTTTGTGAAAAAAATATTTTTTTCAAATTTTGATTTTTGAATGTGTAATTATACCTTGTGGAAATATGAAACTAACACTCATTAAAAACTTATTTAGTGTGTTTTTTCATGAAGAATTTGATTCTGCTGTTAAATTTTCGATATCGGTAACATATTTTGAATTTTAAAGTTTTCGCGCCAAAAAAATTTTATATTTCAAAATTTTGAAAAAAGCAAACCTGCCAATAGTTTTAAATCTTATTCTGAATAAGCATGCCAATTTTCAGCTCATTTCGTTGAAAACTGTGGCCTCCAGAGCGCACACACTTTTTGACCTTTCAAACATCACATTTGTCCATATCTGCTTATAGGGTTGGGTGGGAGGTGTATCATATGTGTAAAAAGACTTCACTAATAGTCCTAAATAATTGTGCAAAAAATCAGCAATTTTAATTTTTTTTGTGAAAACGCTCTCCGCTTTGAGAAATAGTGGGTCACTTACTAACCTGTCAATAAACGACCACCTCGCTCAAGTTGGTGTCGCAGTTGGCGGCGTTGAATCTAACCACTTGTGACAAAATGTTGCGTACGTTTCGTTTCGTTTAAACTTTTACTCTAACCTTGGTGTCTTGTGCGCAATGATTCCGTTTTTACTGGAATGTTTAAATCATATGGAATTCAAAATTCATCAATAGGCTTTCCAGTGTCATGCTAATATAATCCTCGGAATTTCATGACCACCTAATTAATGGCAAAACACTTTCCTCTAAACCATGCTACCTTATTGTCAATGAATTAATAATTTTAGTCGCTAGAGACATGTAAACGTAAAATTAATAATTTTAATAGAAAAGGATATTCAATGTTCTATTAAATAAATAAATGAGGACACCTGATATCACGTTTTACCTACTATAAGGGGAGTTGATTATAAATTGCATTCTGTTTGCCTGTTCAAACATAGGCGAATTGTAATTTCATATTGAATCGTGCTATTAGTAATAAATTAATATATAATATTGTAACTTTCTAATCTAAATTTTAACTCGACCAAATCAGTCAGCGTGGCTGGTTCACTACAAATAGTCACAACAGCACCCCAGCTAGAAGGAAGAATAACCTACTCCCAAAACGTTTCCTCTTAAAACTTGAAATGCGTCGTATTAGGGAATTAGTCATCAACCCAATACAACAAGTGTCACGGTATTTACTTATTCGTCACAAGCGTTAGATGTGTCTTTTAATCCCATGTAAATGCAGGCACAATCTCTACGCACGAAAACATTTATGCATCCGTATCCAGTCAGTTGGAATTTTAAAGATTAAATCTTCATTGGATTCTAACACATGTCGTTGCGACGTAAATAATGACACGTTCAGTTATTTAAAAGGTCATACCAAGAAAAAATTCTAGTTCAACAACAACTCTACATTCCACCGAGTTTAGCTACCATATATTTTGAGCAGTTGCTGTCAAGGTACACTAGTTGCGTTGAAATAATAAGAGATAAAGAAAAATGGAGTTGGTCATGGTGATATCAAATTTATTAAAGGCATGTAATTTTTCAGCTCCTTTTAGAACAATACATGATATAGCTGATCACTAACAATTGAACTAATTCCCGTCATCATTTGTTTAACCAGCTCTGTTCCATTCAGTTCAACCAATTTATCATGATAAATTTTACTTCGCTGCAATTTAAAATTGAAATTCCAAGTTCCTCTGCCCTCATCTGGTAGCAAGTATTTCAATCTTAACCGTAAGTTATTACACAAGGCCAACAACATATTATTAGTGGCTTTGGAACCGTTCTCGAATCAAAAATTAGAATTCTACACCAAACATTTGTAATTTCGCTTCCGCTACTATTTCCATTAATAGCCAGCTTGAAAAATTGAATTAAGAATATTATATCAAATATTTTCCACTTGTCGTGGGCCATATATTTCTTTTCGCAAATTTCCAAGGCAAAGATCTTTCTTACCTACTTATTTAATTAGTAACTGACCTGCGTAGAAAAAAATAGTGGTTGCATGCCACAACATGGCAGATTTCTGGTTACCAATGATTAGCCATTTGAGAAACTAATTGCTAAAGTGTTGTGTTACTAAACTCCAAATACCTAAATATCTGAGCTATTCAAGTATCATGGCAAAAATCGGCGATAGTACGTTTGAAGCCACCTTGTAAAAAACAGCAAAATAATACGACCAGATATGTCGGTAGGAAGAATTGGATGCAAATGTTAAAAGCTGTAACACACATTTCATTTTACTATCAGCAGTCACAATGTATTAACTACATTAAAACGTGCGTTTTAAAATTAGCGGTCTCACAATGTGATTATATGTTTCTGTTTCACATGCAATCAAACAAATCTATCAAACGAATGAAGAAACAACGTTATTGGTAGGATCAATGTAATCACGGCCACGTTATTATACTAAAATTCCATTCGCACCAAATACTTCTATTTAATCTATTGCCAAAATTGAAATCCTCATTGAGTGATTTACCTGAATGGCGTTTGGATTCTTCAATAATCAAAATGGAGATGGATACGAAATTAAAATAATGATGTATTAGATATATTGGCAGTGATAATGGTAGCCGGTAATTGACTCTGTTTAATGCAAAAGAAAAGAATTATCTGGAGCGACATTGAACATTTGTGGACTTTTGACAAGGGCTCAAAAACATACTAGTTTGCTTTACATTCATAAACCACACTTTCGCCAAAGAGTTGGACCTGTTATTATATTTTGCATCAAGCCGCAACTGTTTACCTATGCGGCGCTTCAATTTTGCTTAAATATTTTGAAAATTGAATTATATGGACGGATACTATAAATAAATACAAACTCTTGAAAATTGCATTCGAAAAGTATTTTATTCACTTGCACATGATTATTATTATTTATTTTATATTACCTGTGACTACCCTGGCGGATTACATTAGTTTTGCTACAATCAATTTTGTAAAGTAATAGATTAATTATTGGGAACTTACCAAATAATTTTCGTGTTTGCGCCTGGAATTTGCTCACATTATCGCAACAAATATTTGACTGTAAAGTTTAGAGTTTCAAATTTTGAATCATTAGAAAATAAGTTGTTATTTCTATGCATTGGGATGACCAGGATTATCTTCCACGAAATAGCAAACCACATATCGTAGCCACTGAATAGTTTCTATATGACCTTGTTTGATACATTACTTAATTATTTTCCATGCTTAAGGCATTCTTTTCATGGCAAAGAATCCCTGAACAAAGGCTCTTTCTGTTGAACATATTTTCATCTCATGCATGCGTCAAACATTACGCAAATCACGTCTACATTCTGCAAGTTAGGTTGTGTCAAAACGCACTGTTGGATTGTGCTAAGTTTTTATCATCGGAAAAAACAGTGTTATTTAACTCATCTGATTGGATTCCACAGAACAGAAGAACTAACAAAACAGGTTAAATGTATTTCACTTAAATTTACCAGAATTGGTTGTCAAGGAAGTAAGTAGCATATATTTTCATATTTATTTCCGAAACATGTAACAAAACTGACACCCTGACTTATCCTTTTAATGATAAATTCAATTATACCAATTCATTCATCAATCAACTAATCTGCAATTCTGGACAACCTTGATGTCATTAGAAAGTTTCTTTCCGCTGGCTTAATTAGAATGGCGCCTCAATTGACCAACACAATTACTTATTAAAGTGGTTTTTGTCTGCTGGAAACCTAAATGCTTAATTACAACTTACTTAATGGTGGGAAATTAGTTAATTTATCAAACTCTCAGTATGTCTTTCCAAGGAAACCCTGACTTGAATTCATTCTGACATGAGTTGAGATGTCGTTACGTTCGCATAAGGCATAAGTATCAGTTGGATTTTACTTTATGTCGTATTTTTAATTTTCCAACTCTGCTAAACTTTCAAGGGATTTTTCGCGATGCAACGCTTTATTATCTTATGTGGATTCGGATATCGTATTTAGTCTTCTTGTAGCAAACCGCAAGGTGAAATTTGCTAATGAAAAAAACTTGCTTGTTAATTCGAGTTACGAATAAATACAACTGTACATATGTGATAGTATTAGGACCCAATTATTTGTGTATTGTCTAATGTAATTATTCAACTACTCAGTGCACACAATTTTGCCAGAAACTGTTCAAACACCGTTTCAACTTGCACATTTACGAAAATGAGGCCATGTTTTCCTGCTTCATCGTTTGCTTTAATTCCAAATTAAATTAAATTGTCATTTCATGTGTCATCAATCATAATTTATGAAATGGTATCAACAACTTATTAAATAATTTAATTTTCAGTGAATTCGAAGAAGATATTATTTATTAAAAAATATAACAGAATATATATTTTTAGCGAAGGCCGCGCCGCCGACGTAAATTTGCCAATAGCATAGGATAGGTTGTAAAATGCTAGAATGCTTTTATCCACATACGGACAATTTATTTTGAAAACAGAATCTCTGACAATATTTACATGATGGCACTGTATTGCAAGTTATCTACTCTCACCACTATCAATGCCAACAACATTTATTTGTAATTATTATCACCTTAACTACCACGTCACCTTGTGTGGATTTTATTTCAACTTCAGATGAGTTTCAACATACGACTTGGACCTCAATACCATATGTAAATCTATTTATTTGTCTTGCGAATCCATTCTATGGAACAGAATGCGAATGGCACTTCAGTGTCCGACAAAGCTTGGAACCTAACTGGACAATACGTTGCAAATAATTCGGGGATAGCATTTTGCAGTTTAAGCTAGCCACATTAATAATAATGATTGACAACTAAAGTCTATGTCCTAAGACTTGAGAAAACTCTTTTTATAATCAATACGTATTGGAAACTCGTTGCAGATTACATTTTAAAACGTAATAACAGCATGTTGGCATTGACGGTCAGTGTCTTTAGACAAAATGTGTCTTGGTCCAGATGATACACAGGGAATATAATATTATGGTATCAAAGCTTTGCTGACCGAACAAACTTGCTAATTAAAATTAACAGCGACACAGGAAAGTTTTAATGCATTTCGCCCAAGGGCAACTATAATCTGGCTTACAATTTATAGTTCCTCACCGTAGTTTTAAAATGATGGTGTTTGGGTTTCCCAATACTTACACATTAGTGTGTATTATGCCGACTGAAGCGAAACAATTTTTAAAATCATATTAATACTTAATTCAGTGTTTAAACAATTCTATCTCATACCACACAACTTCAGCTGGTGTAACGAACGATTTTGGCCATTGATTGCATGGTCTACTTGTAGTGACAACAATGTGATTGGAGAAGCTTAGGAGAAAAATGATGAATATTCTATTAAATGAATAAATTCGAACTCCTGATGATAACAATATTTTACATGTAGTAAAGGGCGATGATCATAGTTTGTTTATTGATTGCTGGTACAAATAGTGTTTTTCAAGCAATGGTTCCAGTTCTATTGCTCAGAAGCGTTGAATCCGTCTATTAATAAAGTGGCAATATAAACCGACTCCCAATTACATTTGATATTTACAAAACCGAGCAAATCAGTTGGTTTTGTAGACTGACGTGATGCACCCGACCTTCTGTTACTGGAAATGTTATAATACAAGTAGATGACGAAACGATAAATATAAAATTAATTAAAGCGGGAAAGAATGTAGCTTACAAACAGCAATATGAATCTCGAACAAACTTTATTCTTACTGACGGACCTCAACCAACATCAGGACCAAACCATCTAATTGCAAATAATTTTATAACATCCGTCCCAACAGCAGTAACGGCGTTAAATTCGAAACGATTATGTTGCAACATTGCGATTGTTTTTGCGAACAGAGTCAGTTGAAAAAAATACAGGAAATGTGCTTGGCATGGAAGTTAATTCCTTCTAAAAATATAAATAATAGGGAAAGTCACAACCATGTAATTTTCAGTTGTACAACTCATTACAAGTAGATTTCAAATGAAGCTATTATTTTCGTTCCTTATTATTGATGAAATAATATATCATATCTGTATTACAAAGCACTCTATTATAACGCAGTCCACTAAAAATATGTGGACGTCCGTCAAGTTTGTTATCAATCGATAAAGTTTAATTTTAAAGTGTCTACCTGCATTCCTGTCATCTACCTTACGTGCCAGCTATACTATTAAATAACATGCATACGAATGGCATCCAATCATCGACAGAATTATTGTACATGCAATATTTTTTTGATGAAGGAAAATGTATGTAGACTGCCGACCAGTAGTGGCATAAAATGACAATTCCTTCACCACCTATGAAATTCAAAGAAATCAACAGTAACTCGGCTAATTATATGGAACGTGTTGAGCGTCATTTTATATCTGCCCTAAGTGATTAATTATCAGTTCATGCACCGAACCTGTGTATGTATTAATAATAACTAAAAACAGCCATTTGCTCTCTTCAAAAAGGGATGCCGGTGTATATTTGCGAATGGTAGTAATCATCCAGTGACCATTACATTCTCTTTATCTATTATCGATGCGAAAACTTTTTCGGTCACAAAGAAAATGTACGCAATCATTGTTGTGCAAAGAATCCACCATTACCAGTAAAATATCGCAATAGAAGTTACGTCCTGCTGCAAAGTAAATAATCACGTCTACTGAAAGCAATCAATTGGCATATTCAAAATTCAATTCGTGATTCATCAAAAATTTTCTACTGACAACGACAGAAAAAAATTGTTTTGCATATATCGAATACAAAAAACTGCAGTAAATCCGCATCGGTCATAAATTATTAAGTGGCAAAGCCACTTTATAAGAATGCTTTGTCTGTCTGTCTGTCTGTCCGTCCGTCCGTCCTAGGATTATCTCGGGAACGGTAAGGAATGTTGGAATTCGGTTTGCGGCAATCGATTTCTCATCACCCAAGGACCTTAAATACTGAATTTGAAAATGATCGGTTAACGGTAACCGTTTGAAACCGTTAAAGTTTTGAAATCTTAACATGACAACCTATAACATGTAGTATGTCATTCGACTCGTCTCTTGATGCTGATTCTCTTCCATGCACAATTTGCAATTTTCGAAATACCATTTGGCCGTTATGGCCGTTTGAAAATCAAATTTTTTGATTATGTGGGGTATCAAAACGCATGTACATTCGCATTCTTAGACAAATCTGCTTATCATGTTCCCCAATTTGAAAACTACTGAGAAACTTGAAAGCATCTAAAACTTTGTTGGTTTTGTTTATAAATTACACAACAGCTTCGCCACTTTGCTACGTGTTAGCTTTGCTGGGTTTATTAAATACAGAAATTGTATTCCTAGTATTACAATTACAACCTCATTGCGACGCTTCATATATAATATAGCATAAGGATAGATAAAAACTTTACCAAATATAAACCTAATGCTGCGTTTACGTTCAAGGAGCTACAGTTTACAGTGAGGGCGGTTGAATCTCACGTGCATTTTTGTCCAGTGTTTGGAAATTGATTTCCATGGAAGGATACTCAAAATTAACACAAACTAAACTTTCGAGTCCTAAAAACGAAAAATGTGTTATTAGATTTTAATTGTTGACTTTGCATATGTATCCTATATTTTTATTATTGCTATTTAATCAACAAAGCCATTGATAAAATGACGGAACGGATTGCACGATGGTATTTTTTGAAACTACATGGCATTGTTCAAATAATGAAGGTCCAGTTTTAAAGACTTCTAAAAGGCGAAACAAATAGTGTCAGATAACAAGTTAATTGCGATTTCTTTCCATTGTGAAAACAAGACTGCTTCTTAAAGCAACAACCTCCTCATAGTTGTTACGGAATAAGTTCCTAACAACTTTGTTTAGTTACTTATTTAATTCGTTTTCATGCTGCATAAATTCTTTCCCATATGGCACAAACTCACACCATAACACAATCACATACCGAAGTAAACATTTGCATGGTTTTCGAATGTATCATGGATAAGGCATACAATTGCGGTACTCTGCTAACATATTCATTCATTGGAACGTATTACTTATGACCTTTACAGGTTCATGAGTAAGAAAACTGGAAAAATTAAATCGACTCGTTCACATGGCGAAATTCTGAAGGTTGCGCATTTCCCAACAAACTCTCACTGACAAACGTCCTTCCACCATTAATGTGTTACACAACATATCTATTGCTTTTTACAACTTTAAGCAGTAAAAATGTTATATCCAACATGTATAACTGAAATGACGCTTCAGTTTATCAACACCATAATGAATTTCGAAACAAAGGCGGTTCGAGACAGACTTGCGCTAGAGTAGATCTGCCGAAAACTTAAGTGGTTATTTACAACGCATCAGATGAAACACCCCCTGAACCTAAAAATTAGATTTGGAATAAACAAATGTGAAAACGACTTAAATTGCATTTCGTGTACTTAGTTTGTGGGAACCGAGAACCGAATTCCTCGTCGGTACGTATACCTTCATAGCATAAGTTAATTCTTGGACAAAGCAACAAATAAAAACTCATTCATATTATCGCCAATGTTCCTTAATTGGAGATTTTTGATACACCACGTCATCCACACGCTTCATCCAAATCATTGCGTTCCATCAAGTTAAAACCACAACAGATGTACAACTTTATATGAAGTTGGCGAAGTAACGGCTGTATTGGCAACGATGGCGCTTGGGTTGCCCAATACTTGTATGAAGATTGGAGATTGAAATGACACACAATATTGCGGACCACAAATTTAGCATGGAATTCTTCTCTCTCTTTGCAATATTTTTGGGAAATTGAATAAAATTTTAGAATTTTAATTTTGAGCAATCTATGCAACTATTCTAGTGTTAGCACATAGATGTTTCTAATTTAGTGGTAACGCCACTGTGGTAACATTCCTTATGTAGCAGAAAGCACATACTTACGCGGTCCAATTTAATACACACCATGTTGCAATTTTCTACAAGAAATTAGACAGAACTCAAGCAAACAATGGAAAATTATTGGCCTATCAAATTCAATTTATTATAATTGTTTTCTTTCGATGGTACTGCAATGATTGTCTCTCAGCATTACAACTGCTTTGTTTGCCATAAATTCAAAGAACATTGAAACTAAGGAAACAGATTTTAATATTGTTTCGTATTAATATAGTCACAATCATTTAATGCCTTTCGCGATCTTTTTATAACCACTTACCAACTGCAGAGAGAAATAGAAATGATCTTTTCATTCTAAAATGTCCCAATATGCTCATGTTGCTGGTTAGGACGCTCAACTTAGAATTAAATACTAACTGATGCGTCAATCGCAGTAATGAACTAAGCTCATTTTAACTGTTTGCGCGAATCGGGATCTTTTGATGGTTGATATAATCAATCTTTAAACTGTGTGCGAATACTCGTCTGTGAGCATAAGCACGTTTCAGCTGTCAACTTCTCTTCTAACTTTGCTGCAGGAGTTCTGCGTATTTTTTTTCACTGAAAAGGAATCCATTATTAGTCAATTTACTATTTACCAAATATATTTTTAGTTTTGACGATGTAGCATTTTTTTCTATTCCACAAATAAATAATGTTGACCTTTTAACTTTAATAATAATCCAGCAATTATTGCAAGTCATTACTCTGTAACAGATGGAACGGAAATTTTTTGAAATGATTGGAAAACCTTTGCAGGAGAAAAAGGTCTCAAGCCTGCCAAATCAACCCAATGGCGTAGTAGCAATCCGTTTCACGATTCTTGTAATGTCTTCAACCAACATCGTGGGCAAAATCCTGTTCCAAACGCCAAGATTTGAAGAATCGGCAGTTCGCCATTCTTTATTTTAGACGAGACGTAATTTCATTTATGTCCTAAATAAATCAATAACTTTTGGGGCAGTTACTGAGGTCAGAATTATTTACGAACTCTTTTTAGAAAGGATGCCGAACTACCTTTGTTAATGTTAGTGGATAATAACTCCTATCTTAATCTTAATATCTCCTAATATGTCTCTTGGAAAGATGTTATATTATTGAGATGGAAGTTCTGCATACCCCCAGTGTTTCACATTAAACAAATACTCCGCTCCAAGTGATATGATTTACATATTTAATGATGCCTCAACGGTTCGTTACTTCTACTTTCAGATAAATCATGGAATTCCTCTGTTCCTAGAGAGTTGTCTTGATATGCTAGTCAGCAATCGACGTGTCGGGTATGGAATGGAGCGCGTTGTGTGAGTGTGAGACACCAGACAGAAGCCATAACTGAATCTCCGTGGAAACAAAGTGAACAAATTAATGACGTATGTCCTAACCACTTAAAAATGTTCTTTAACTAATTAACTATTTAACCCCCTTCCCGACATACAACATGATGTACTGTGGACCTTTTGCTGTAAAATCCTCAACGACCCCAAAAAATAAACTTAGTGACGCACAATTTAGGGGACTGCTTGACCCTATATGATTTAAACTTAAAAGCTGAAATACAAGTAAATCATAAACCTTGAATTTATTTTGTTTGATGAAGCTATAACCAAATGCATATATATGTGTACTACTACTTAACTACTCACATTACAAATAAGACGATTAATAATAAGCTCTTATTCCGCCACTAAAATCGCACCTTCGATTAAATCATGCTTGAGTTTCCTGGAAATTACAGACATCGGCGTGGAACTTGCTGCAAATTTTTTAATATACCCACAATTTGACTCGCGACGGACTAAAATTGATTCTGGTGATGGAGAGGTCGCAACCAGAATAAATACATAGCAAATAATTTGAAGGCAGCATTTAATGTCATAAATGTACGAGAATTCATTGTAAATTGGACATGAAATAACTCTAAACCATGTACTTAATATGTAGCTTAATTGAGCTAACTCAGCTATAAAAGTGTGCGGCACAATATATTATAAAACATAAGAGCACCATAAAGGTGCTGAAGCCTAGTGTTTCTAGAAACCTTATATCACATTTCAAACGATGCAAATTTAATGCGGTTTTTCAAATTGAATGCTTTCATGAGTAAACTACCTGGTTAAAAGTCACAGTAAACTTTGTAGAATTCAATGTTTATCCTGATTTGAGGCTACTGCCTGCTTGACATTTTGTAACACCTGTCCGCAGTACCCAACCCAACTTATACCCAACTTGTATTCACAATGTATTGATGAACTTTTTTCGGTCGTTTGCCACTTTTGGCACGAGTATCGCGGATTTTCGTGAAATACGGCTATGTTGGTTGGATACCATGAGAAAATGTCACATGCAAAGTTGCGATTATTATTTTACGTACAAATACTGGCTGAAAGAGAAACGATAGGTAATTGTTGCAATATACATCTGTTGTTTATATTGTATCCTGCAGGCATTATTGAGATGTCGCGGCGTGTACGTTGCGCATAATTGTCTTTCTACCTGATAATTTATAATCATAGAACTTGTGCTCATTTAGGGCGATCGTTTGCCTTAACATGCTCAACATAGTTTATGGCACAGTAACAGTTTACTTACACAAAATAATATTTAAGGAATGCGGAATGCTTTCGGGATAAGGAGCAGGAGGTTATCTATACACTGCAAGTGAGAACCGGGGAATCTTATTGGGATCAACACATTTGAAAACACGAATGATGATAACTACCTTGTGCAATAAAACCCGAGTTGGGATTTCCTGTTACCTGAAAATCAAATCTCAATATAAACAAACCAACTTCTTCATAGTGTCAATTAAGGTATAAACAGATTTGAAATTCAATTTGAGTTGTACAAGTTCAAGATAATGATTCACCTGACACTGTTCAAAGTTGAAGTAGATTACGAAACGATTAAAATGAAATAAAACGGTTTAATAATTCCAGAAATCACACCTTAACTTTTATCTTTTTTAAATTTCATTGAACCTCCAACTCCAAGAGACTTCTATTTCCCAAATATCTGCTCTTTAATGTATTTATGAAATCTGCCACATTAGAAACAACGGCGTCAAATTTGAACAATGTTTCTGCAACTTTGGGATTGTTTTTGCGTTCGAAATTGATTGGCGAAGAATTTACAAAAAGCCATTTTGTAGCGAAAATTCATTTCGGCACAAGAAAAATTTCAGCAGTGTAAATAATAGGGAACTTCTGTGACCGAACAAATTTGCAATAGTACAAGTAACTGTAAATACTTACATTTCAAATGAAGCTGGCATTTTTGTTATTTGTTCTGTACATAAAATGATAATTCACATGTTTAAACAAAGCTTTTCATTATAACGCAGTTAATATTATGATTAATTAATGAATTAAATAATAACAGTGGAATTAAGTAATCTAGACTTTAATCAATACGACATTTCATTTGCCAGTACATAAAAATTGGTATTCAAACTGTGGAAATAAATTTGAATCCCCACTCCGGTCTAGCAAATTCATTTACTGCCCTGATAAACATTATCGAAGACTATTTGAACACTCCAGGTCATGGGTTTCATATAAAACCTAATGCACACATTAAGAACCAATGAACTTCAATTGCATATGCTGACGTTCAATTGATATTATTATAAGGTATTCTTCTATTTGTGTCAGATAATAGAAACACGCGAATGGATTTAACCCAAGGATAGATTATCTCTTCAACCTATAAAATTTTCAAGCATCAAACTGCTTAATTCTAATTGAAATTTTTCAAGCAGGATTTTACTGACATTAAGATTTTATGCAACGAGGTAAACATGTATATATTTATCAAGACTTTTCAAAAAGTCTGTTTGTAACCAGTACTAATTCCTTGAAAGAACTTTAAATACAAGTTTATAAGGGAAGCCTACAAGCAAGCAACTTTCAATTGTGCAACTAATTACAAGTACATTTCAAATGAAACTATTATTGTTGCTATTTGTTCTTGATTAAATGGAAATAATCACATTCAATAACTTCAAAGCCTTCATTAAAAAACAGTTTAAATTATGACTAATTAACGAATGAATTCATTACAAGTACAATTAAATAAACTGGACTTTTGTTAAATTCTTCAATCTACTTCTCATTAAATAGAAATGATATTGAAACGAAGGTGAGGACATTCAATCATCGTTCATACTTAACTAACCCATTTACTATCCTCCTAGAAGCATACCAGTATGCCTGGCAGCTGGCTTTGCATTCTAACTCTTATCCAGAATAAAATGTTCCTGAACGACCTGCATTACAAAATGTCTGAGCGCCCGCCAATTAAGATATTCCGGCGTTTTAGTAATTTTTCACTCACCATTCCTTACAACATATGCCTCAAACCAACAACCGCCTGGTAATGCTCTTCTATCATGTAGCCATTTTAGATACGCGGTGGCGTTTTTGTGTTGCATACCTTTTTATAGAGGAACCGGATCATGAAAATATCATCGAATTTATTCCGAAATTACCTAAATATTCAGAAAATATATATATTTTGCGTTAACAAACTTTTACTTTGCTTTGACGTACTATTCCCGAAAACGGAAGGCTTTGAAACTTTTTTCCACATTTCGCGCATAATTGGTACATGGAAGCAGACCAAAGAATCAAAATTTCCATGTCCAGTCCCATTTCTGATGGACAGTGGACGGACAGTGGACAGTGGACAATGGACAGTGGACAGTGGACAGTGCATACTCTATGGCCTTGACGTAACTACAACTAACTTGGATTAATGAGAATATAAATTTTTTGGAGCCAAATAATGAATAATGAGCGAGCCGCAAAAGCACCAAACAGCCGAGTAGCTTTGCTTAATCCTGAGTTCGAAATATTTTATTTTATTTATATTCAAAAATGTAGTGCACCTGAGCAGATATATTATCTCGCCTGTGTCAATTGCCGTTATCCTTTATATAAGATGGAAGCAAAGGTTTTATTTCTCACTAAACATGTTAAAAATTACTAAGTGGTACGTAGTACATGGGAATAACATGGAAGCTATGTATTCATAAACAGAAAAGTAAACTTTACAAATTTGTAATGGTTGTTTGTTAAAAGGTTTAGGTCGGAAGTTTTTCTGAGGAATGAGGTCGTTTTCAAAAGTTGCATTTGGAAAAGTATACGATAGTTTAACAAGAAGCTGATGAAGCCCAGGATAAGTCTGTGAATTCCGTTGGCTTTCAAGAGGAATCATCCTTTTGCTTGCACATGTGCCTTCGGTAAAGCAGCTTAACTGGCGGACGTCAAAAAGTTTCGTTGTTCCTACTGTTTTATGCTTCCCAAATGTAACTTAGCAACATGCAATGCAAGTAACGTTGGATATGTGATATTTAAATAAATGAGTGAGGAGCCATTAGTACAATAAACCTCTGAACATCTTAATTTAAACCGTTCGACCTCTACGGAGATAATGCGACGTTAAATGTCTAAACACAGGTGAGTGCTGGATGACACTACTCAGGTGCATAAGTGGTTCGGTTCCACAATACAACTATAGATAAATATAATCTATTTACCACCAATTAAATGTCATTAAATTCTAAATATCGTGTGCAGTCGTTAATGTTGGCAAGCTCGATATAATTCTCATCTTATATTTTCATATGAATTGACAGAAGGATCAACGTTAAAGCTAAATTATTAATAATAATGACATAATTAGTTATTATGGATATGAACCAGACTAGATATTTCTCGCCTGAGTCATTTCATTAAAACTTATTTTAACTAATATCCATCTGCACATTTCGGTTCTTGTATACTCATCACCACAAGTGAGAGAACACGTGACATGATTTGTTGGGAAGTTTGACTCATCCCACATGTTAATAAATGAACGGAACGGAGCAAATAAGCGATTCTGGTTTGCACGCTTTTCCAAAAACAGAAGGAGAAAAAGTTGAGAGCTCAGATAAAAACTTAATCCTAATCGTGCACCGCATCACAAGTACACTCATCAAACGACCAAGAAAAATTTTAGTGACACAATTTTGCAGTTAAAAGTTTAGCAGTGTAGATAAAATTCCGCACAGGTGCTACAACGGTAGACGCAGGCAAGAATTTTAACAATGCCACGAAAGGGCCTTCCGGATTCCACTTCCACCAATAATAACAGTAAATCATCCCCGTGTCTGGTATCAAATGAGGAATTACTTGCAGCTATTGGTAGGTTTACTGGACATTGTTATTATTAAATTATCTTCACAATGCTACGCAAACCGTACATTTGATAAACCGTTCGTCAGAAAGTCGTCAATTAATCGTTTATTTTAATTTAAATCGTTTAGAAGCTGAAAGTCAAGATCCAGCATCTGATTCTAACGACGAGAGTGATACTGATACAGCGACTTCGTCCTCAACGAAAACTGACCCAAACAATGGAATTGGAATTATTGGCGAAACAATTGACATAATATCTTCTGATAATGCCGAGTCAGAAGAGAGCGACTCGGAATCTGATGGCCATAAAAAATCAAAAAGGAGCCGAACGACATTTGGACCAAAACGAAAATCGAAAGACGTTGTATGGGAGGAATTCATTACACAGACCAATGGAAACGGAAAAATCGTCTCTAACAAATGCAAAAGATGCGGTAATCAAGTCAGTTCCAAGGCCTGTCGAATGCGGAAACATTTGCAAATGTGCAGAAAACAGAAGAAGATCTCCATTGATGCAACCGCGCGGTCCCATGACTCGCCTGCTTCATCATTACCCTTATCACCAAACGAGAAGGAACCCTTTCCTTCTACAGAAGATATTAGAAACAGAATGAAGATATGGAACAAGACATCTGCTTTGAAAGCACAAGACGAAATGGATAAGCTGATTGGAAAAATGATATTCAGTGCGAATTTGCCGTTTTCGTTTTCTGGTAATCCATTTTTGGAAGAGTTGGTCAATAAGGCACAATTGGTCAAATATAAACCACCCAATCCACAAAAGGTTGGAGGAGCAATTTTGGATGCGGTTTATGATGATTGTATGGAATCTAATCTGGAAACCTTCAAGGATAGAAAAGTTGTCATTTTACAAGATGGGTGGTCAACTAACCAAAATGCACCGGTAATTTGTCACAGCATACACACTGGGACCTACTCGCTGATGTTTGATACTGTGGACACCACTACGAACAAAAAGACGCTACATATTGTTTTGGCTTGCTGGAGCAGGCAATAAAAAAAGCAGAGAAGAAGTTCATGTGCAAAGTCGTTGGATCCGTTACCGACAACTGTAATGTAATGAAGAGTATGCGAGAGCTTGCCAACGCTAAATTTGACCAGTTCTACACATATGGTTGCATCGCCCATATTTTGAATCTTTGTGGCCAGGAAATGACGGATGACACCCTTGTGACTAATATCGTCAAAGTTCAGAAATATTTTCGAAATCATCATTACGAATCTGCTTCATTATTGGCTTACAAAGGGCATCGTCCGGTTATGCCTGGAAAAACAAGATGGAATTCACAAATTGATACTTTAGAATCCTACATCAAAAATCACCTGACGTATCTGCGTATTTCAAGAGAAAAGGAATCGTCCATTTCCAAGCATGCAGAATTGGTGGAAATACTAAACAGTGGAGATATTTACGCAATGGCTGAACGTCATGTTGCCATCTTGACACCGGTGGCGAACGCTTTGGACAAGGTATTAATATTTAATTCGACACAGGCGCAAAATATTTGGCACGGGTGCAAATTTGTTTTACCTTTTCCATAATAACTGGTGTACTGTAATTTGCAGGTCCAATCCAATACTTGTACATTGGCGGATGCGGTTGATGTCTGGATTAAAATGCGCACTCAGTTACCAGAAGAAACTCTTGAAAGCAACAAGATACGCGAGAAAGCACAAATGATAATGACAGGAGTTGCCATATCCGCATTTATGCTTCATCCAATTTACAGAGGTAATAAATAAAACCGTTTCATCAACATTTATTCTTTTAATTACTGTTCTCCTTCTCCTGGCACATATACCCTTACCATAATAATGCAATTATGTATCCTTATCGTATTTTAGGCAATGGTCTCACCCGTGTCGAGGAACAATCTGGATTTACCGAATTAGGAAAGATACATCACCGTCTAGCAGTAACTGCTTCAAGCCTCAAAGCTCAAGACGACACCGTGTTTCCAAGACACCTCCTGAAGGAAGATGCCATAAGGATAATGTCTCCAACTGCTTGGTGGAGAAGCGTTGGTGCATACACAACCGTCGGTAAAAAAGTTGTCGAAATTTGTGAAAATTTGATGATACTTCCTGCAAGTACGGCAGCACTTGAGAGATCGTTTTCTACAATGGGTAATATTTTAACAAAAAAGCGTAACCGGCTGGGGGTGGAAAAGGCCGGAAAACTGGCTCTAATCCATAAAACTTTATCTGTTTCAAACAATGACGAAATCGATGACTGTGACAATTAGTTGTGCACCTGCGCGGATATTTTTCTCGCCCGTGTCACAACAAATCCATTAAAAATGTCTTTAATGTAAGTCTTCAATTAAATGTAACGTGTATTATAATTAGTGTACCTAATAATTAAAATACCTCTACATAATTAAATATTGTAGGTATTGTACAGAAATTGAATTAGCTAATAGTAATTTTTGTAATTTCTCGTTAAAATGGTTTGTATTCAGTTCTTAATAATGCATTATTCAAAGGGATTAATAATAATAAGTAAAATGATTCATGTAATTCGTTCCGAGAAAATAAAAACGAGATTTTATTGTTTGCTTTATAAAAATGATTTATGTATCCAGTGGAAGGTTCAATTGAGTTTGTATGAGTTACGGATGAGTTATGTATGCACAGAAAATCAATGAAAATACAGAAACAGTATATCTTTGTCACCAATGTCGCTTTTTTGTTATTATTGTTTTGACAAATCAATCCACGGGATTAGCCGATTCGAACGCTTTTTGTATCTTGATGTATATGTTTTTGCAAAAAATATTACATTAGTAGTTCATAAATACGCTTTATCTGTGTACGCTCGAAGATTTTTGATGAGTAGGGTAACATACAACGAAATACTTGTTCTCATGCGCAATAAACGGCAGCCATTATTAAATTGGCAATCACTTTTACAATATTAGTAATTAATTAATAATTAGTTTGCAATATATCCTTTCAAAATAATAATAATAACAACAATTGTTCAACTTTCCAGCTTACTATTCAGTTTAAATTAGGTATTAACAGAAAATTGATACTAATGACTTATTATCGTTTCATTGACATCAAACATTCCGGTTTGAGTGGCAATCTGAAGTTTTAAGAATGGAAGGAATTGTTATAGAAATGGCGAACAAACGAAAGAAAGGTAGGTACACTATGTTCAACACAAAAAATTACTGTAATAGTAACAAACGGATACTTTACGTTGTTTTATAAAACGATTTACAATTACAATATACTAGTCTAAACGTTCATCAGAAATGACATACATACATACAGCTCAACCAAACATAAATGCATCCACATACTGCGAAATGCAATAACAGATAATATCTCCCCTGGTAACTAATTTCCTCGTCCTCCACCATCCCTTCCGCCACCTTGACCCATATTTCACCTGTCTGATATACCTCGACCTGAATTACTACCTCTATCACGATCACCATTCATTCCACCGCCTCTGTTGGGTCCTCTAAACGTAAGAGATTGCGACCTCATTCCGTCCGATGGTCGATTGCCTGCAGAAGGGACATCCATTCTGTTGTACGGCGCACCGGGATCATCACCTCCAGAGCTGCATGGCCTTTGTGATCTCTTGGGTTCAACGTTGAGGCGACGTTGTGCTCCGCCATTTAACTTCATGAATATTTCTCCCTGTCAAACGAATTACATTAGCATAAGCAACTATTAAACGAAAACTACAATAAGCGACAAAAATTACAAAATATTGTTAATTTACTCGCCTTCTTTTTGATGGCCAACTGAGCGGAACTGGAATCTTTAAAAACAACAAAGCAGAAATATGGGACCTTCATACCGGTGCATTTGGGCATGGGCTTCTGGATTTTAACTTCAGCCACTTCTCCAAATTCAGCGAAGATGTCCTGGAATAACATTTTTAATGTTTATAGATATTCACACATTATCGCATTATTTTTCTCGATTTTTTATGGAATATGGAAAAGCAATTAGCCGATTTACCTTCATGTCCTGTTGGGTGACGAAATGCGGTAAATTCCCCACAAAGAGCTGATTTGCGTCTGGATAAGTATTTACTGGCCGTCTTCTATCGCCGTCCAAGGTTAAAGTTAATGCGAGTGACGCTTTCTTGAAAAGTTTTGCGTAAGTGTGCTTATGGTCGGGGAAAATGGATTCGGTTTTGTTGCAGTTGGAGTCATTAATAGTTATGATTTTCGCGAACTCTTGTATTCCTGGATTGTGAATTTTCTCAGACAGATTAGTAGTTTTGATCTGTGTGTATATTTCAAACAATTCAATGGTCGCAATAGCGTCAATAATTGCGGAATGGACCCCTTTCTGGATATCTGAATGAAGGTAGTAGCACGCCAGGGATCGCAGACCTATTGTATTCATATTCGGAATTCCAAGTTTTGAGTTCGTCCCGTTCCATTTCTTCCAGTGATTATGCAAATCAAATACGTTATAGTCACTGCCAAATAGTCCCAAGCAGGAAAAATCTTTTTTTCCTCCGCAAGTAACAACAAGCTTGTCTTTTCCTCTTATTATTTTGTCGACCTCTTTAGAAACGGCTTCAAAATCCTGTCCGTGCATTAGATCTCCACTACGAATTCCGTTAACTCTAAGCGTCCATTTGTCCACAATGAAGGTATCTACGTTGTGTTTGACAGAAGCCTTAAAACAGAAATTAAAAATGACATTATTCACGTGACACAAATTATTTTTTGATTACTTGTGATATTATAACATTACTATAAACAGTCGAAATTAATACGAACAACTTACCTCGTATATAACTTGCTTGTCGGACATTCTAACAATTGAAACTTTTGCAGCTTTACAAGGATCTTCATCGGGCTCAGGTTTCAATATTGTCACCATTTCACAATCCATCGAAAATATATTTTCTGGACGAAACTTAATCCACCAAGGTTTATCAACTGACACGGGCGAACCAATAGGCTGCACAGGTGCAGTTGAATCACCTTTAATTCGTTTCGAATCTCGTTCTTCGCTTCTAAATTTTCTTTTCTTGGAATTCTCCACTAATCTTTGTATGCCCTTATCCTTGAACTCTTCAAACTGGCAGACATCCAGGTATTCTTTTAGGAAATCCAAACGCTCCTTGCGTGTTGTTGCTGCTGCCCATGTGAGAACCTCTTCCTTTAACAATAATACAAAATATGATTTAAATAAATATAGCAATAGAGTAAATATAACAAAAATAATTATTATATTACCGTAAAATAATGACGCGAATTGGTCATGATCACATACCTTCGGATCCATAATATTCTTCAATCTCCGTAGTTTGCAATTTTGTCAGTTGGGGTATTGAACGTATATTCAATTTTATTGGAGGACTGAGAATCAATTACACTGCCATTAGATAATAATGTATTGGTGGATAGAAGAAGTTATTTGTACGAGTCACATGATGAATACTTTTGATGCTATTACGCACATTAGTTACTTGTCTAAGCACTCCACCCAAATTCCTGATGATACCAAAATATTATTTAGTATTTGATAAATTAAAAGCGAAATGTTTCGTACATACATTTAAAACGAGGCACGTAAAAATGCAAAATAAATACATAGACATTCTTCATACTAGACAATATTGTGAACAAGGGGACGGTATAAAACAAAATATTTTCATGCGCCAATTTTACATGGCATGTCAATTCACCCCAAAGTCTTTGTTCCTTCTTGTGGTTGATGTTGTTTGCAAGTATGCTTCGTTTTGTACTTTGTTGTCCAGTTGTCCATTGTCCAGCTATCGAAAGTGCTGGACAAACTGGACATTGTCCACTGTCCACTGTCCACCATCCAGTGGACATGGATTCTCTGAAGCAGACCACTAAATAGTGCCCCAATCGCGAATGAACAGCCCTTAAATATTAATAAATCCAAAAATAAGGGTATTTTTTCAGAAATCGTTTGTGTGCTCTTTAGCCCACAAAACTTGACCTAGAAATCCCACATTTGGCACAGTGGTGTAAAACACAATTCCCCAGAATGCGCTTTTCAGTTTTTAAGAAAAGCTAAATACATAAAAATATTTGGCGGGAAAACTATTTAATTCGAAAACATGTAAGTATGTTTCACAACAAGCTATTTTTTTGGTTATTTATTCTTGAAGGAAAAGAAATGATATCAATTATGAGTTTGTAAAATTTTATTTGACAAAAAGCAAATTGTCGGCAAATGTCTTCAATAGCGTACCAGCTTGGCTAAGCTGTAATGTGATGCAAAGGAAGATCACTACTGTCCATTTGTTGTAAACCAAGCATTATGACATTGCGACTAGTTTTAAGCTAATTAGATATTGGCTTACTTATCCAATTTGCATTTTACCGATTGATAATAAAGTAAAATATACGACACGGAGGAGCTGCACTGTACCTAACGTATGAACCAAGTAACGAATGAAGTATACAGTTTAACGCCTAACTTATGTACTTAAATATTTGATCTTATTTCCCCATCCGACACCTATTTGGTTTTCATTTTACACAGACTTAACATCTCAAATTGTTCATACGGATTCATTCAAGTATGATATGATAAGTGATAATTCTGTTTCCTGGTAGGTAAGAGTTTCCAATTGTTCGTTGGCCCAAACTCGATGAAAGTATCTGATTGTCCCGCTGAGTAATTTTATATACCTAGATGTTAAACTGATAAACATTGTTTTAAATATAAAAGGGTAAAATACCTGATTTAAAATAAATTAAATAGTACATGCATTGAAAAATAAAGTAACTTCAAGTTCTGGAAACGAATGATACTCATGAACACAAATTTCATGCCCAAACACTTAAAAATAAGAGATGCGATGAGATTAGATACGATGTTCCAAATTCCAAATTTCCAATCGAGTACCACTTCAACGAGTACATGATGATATTTTCTTTTTGCCTTCAATAAGAAAAGTACATCAAACAAAATTGTATCTTGAATTGGAGCAATTCGAGGTAAATAGTCACCTCACCGTACGTTCAGCTGCAAACCCAGTTATTGTTGGATATTGAGTGAGAAATGTTTGTACAATATGCGAATAACTTGGTCATCATTCGGTTGATGAATTATATAAAAAGTGTGCAAATTACTGGCAACAAATTAGTGAATGGAAGGTGTAATTGTCAGTTACATAGTTAGAGGCAAAGTCATGAGTCTGCATATCCCAGTTTGGAATATTACGTTCATTAGCTCAGTCAGAAATAATATGAACTTAATAAAAACATGTCACAATAACTAAATGCCTCAAATAATGAACCAAAACATAATAGCACTGATTTCCTGTATCATGCTAACACAAAACTGGGACGTTTCCAAGTCACCTACGTTACGAAGTTTGTGCAACCGCAGCTAATTTTCAGATTGCGTCATTTTAGTTAGCAAGTAAGTGAATACTTAGTTTGATCTTTGACAGAATTATGTTTAACTTAATTTATCTCCTGGTTTAATGAAATATCTAAATATTGTGGGACTCGAATAATGGGAAGATAGTATGAGGAGGTTTTTAAAAGGTTAATTTGAAACAAGTGCCAAGGTTGGACATTTTGCAACTTAAGTAATACTAATATCTAAATCACATATACATGGAAAAACTTCTAATATTAAAATTGTATGTCTGGCAGATTGTAATTCATTATATTTGTTGCACGCGTTCCCACTCGCAGTAATTACTTAACTCCACAGAAATTCACACCAATTTCGACAAAAGTAATCACGAACATCATATTGCATTTAAAATTCGAGGTCGCACAAGTTGGATTAAACTGCTGAAATAAATTGTCTTCAAATATGTTCAGTTTTTATTCCGCTTCATTTCCAAATATCTAACACGCCTGTCAGGGACAACACTTTATGCACAATAGTTCTGCGTATTCACACCGTGGAACTAGAATTCTTGTATGTACTAGTACACACAACTTTTAATATACTATCAACTTCGTCGGCAGGGTTCAATGATATCTACTCACAAACTTTTTCCACTGACGACGTTTTGAACGCCGTTGACGTTTCAATATTGCACATTTTCAAGAAATCAGATCTGTGCTAAATATATATAAACTGTAACTTGAAAAGCTGTCAACGTTTCCTGTTTTGCACTCCTGTTGATACCCATATTCCGTGATATATTTATTTTTCCAGATGTTAAAACAAGTAATTATTTATAGTGTTTGCATTTTTGACGACTTTGAACGATTGGCGTTGACTGCGTTGGATATACGTCTGCAATGGTAAACTACTTACATGGACCGTATTTGCTTATAATATATGGAAAGGTAGCGATCGAGAATTTTACATCAATATATTCTGTATGAGTACATGAAATCCGTACAACAGACCGAAATTTCCTTGTTCGAAATTTAGTTTTGGAATTTAGGGAAGAATTTTAATTTTGTGACTTTAAGAAAATAACCCACTTTACCGCGGTATTCCACTTAATGCTTAGCTGGAAGTTACAATTATGGATGGTGATCGCTTAACAATCATACATACCTTCATACAATGTTACCTATGAATAGATCTGTCAAACTACGTAGACGAAATGTCACAAGTGGCGGTTAATAATTGCTTCAATTTAAAATCTGAATAGTATGACTTATTTGAATTACTGTCCTCTACTATCACAGAACTGTTTGCAAATCTACTTTTACCAAACGCCTGATCCCAAAATAATTTAAGGACACGGCCGATGTAATAATTTAATGGCAACCAGGGGCTAACTCTTCACATCAAACAGTCAATCGTATTAAAATTCCCCGATTGCAGTTCAGTGATTGAGTTGCTCGCATTTTCATATTACTGAAGTCAAATCAGCCTATTGAAAATTTTCCACCTTCACATTGATATCCATTGTGACCCAAACAATAGCAAATTCTGGTCATGGGTTATAGGATAAGTGGATAATTTCATAAACGGGAAACACTACGAGTAAAGTTTTGAGCCTTGGTCCGTGCATATGCTTCACGTTTGCTAGGACACATTTTTAATGTGAGGGACACTAAGCTTGAAGCTGAAAGATGGTCGGGCCAAAAGTGTAGACCGAAGGAAATAAATCTAATTAACATTTGTTGGATGTACAATTTAGTAGTTGTGTGATAAAAACCACTGAACATTGCTACCGAAAATGTGGCTGAGTATTACTTCTAGGTGCAAAATACTTTGAGTTATTGTGACCAAATATATGTAGTTATTAAAATCCGTTCATTCTGGAGAAGAAATCTACAAAAATGAAATCATTAAGCAGCATTCCTATTTGATTGTTTGCGAAATCAACTTTTATTTCTATTAAAAATTGTGTTAATGTTCGGATAAAAGTATCGATCAGTGATTAGCTTCAGCGTTTGTTGAACAAAACATATTCTATTTGACATAATCGTTTGGGAAAATAGAGAGCATGTGTCCCGTAATTATATTGTCGTTATCACATGTCATACAGGCACAGCAGAGAACATGTAAACACATTCGCCTTAATGTTTGGGACTGATAATTACTTCAGTTATGCTGAAGTGGACATGCGCCAATACGTAGGAGATATAATTTCATGAAAAACAAGCTGTCATACGATGGACATAAAAATATTATTGGCGTGATATCTTGACATTATGATTGACATATTTCATTAATTGAGTAAATGAAATGTCATATTGAGTTTCAGTTAAAGTAGATAAAGATACATTGACGAACATATTGCCCTTGATGCTTATGATCATCAGCAGTTGGCATTTTTTGTTATTGTTGTCCACATCACTTTCCAAAGCTTAAACACTTTGCCACAAAAATGAGAAACCATATGGTATATATCCTGGGCGTGGCAGTCTTCCTTCCAGTGTTGGCAGCCCAGGACTGTCAGCAGGTCTCGCTTCAAAATGGTACCATAAACGGTATTTTAATTGACACTTGGAACCCGCAGAAAAAAGCGTGTGCTTACATGGGAATTCCATATGCCAATGCGCCAGTTGGATTGCTAAGATTCGTGCCGCCTCAAACGTTTCCAAGAAATTGGGGAGTTTTGAATTCCACATTTCCAAACTGGTGTCCTCAAGCAGAGGTTCCTCCGCCGGGAATTAATGTATCCGAGGACTGTCTTTACTTGAACGTTTACCAACCTGCGGTTAGTACACTTGTTTAAAATATGCTAGTTGAAAACGGGATCGGGATTTTTTAATTCCAAATGTATCCTATGTTTTTATTAGAACGTGGACCTGGAGGATCCAGAAGGTCTTCCTGTTATGATTTGGTGAGAATGTGGACAACAAATCCGCAACCTTTTTAATTGCACTCAAAAAACGTAGATGAAATATGTTATAATATTGCTTGATAAATGCTTGTTATTAGGTTTCACGGTGGCTCGTTTACAGGTGGAAGTTCTCTCATGTTCACTCCAACAAAACTACTCGCGCGAGGTGACGTGATACTCGTCGTTGTACACTATCGACTAGGCATGCTAGGTGAAGAATATGAATTCATAATCAAATTTTATCCGAGTTTGTGAAGACGACGTATCTATTCGTTTTAGATGGGATCCGTTATATTTTTCAGGTTTTTTCAGTACTGGTGACGCCGTAGTCCCAGGAAACAATGGTGAGATACATTTAAAGTGGATTCTTTAAGATGTTACATTTGATGAAGCAAAATAAATGTATGCGTTTGATCTTAAAGGTTTAAAGGACCAAGCATTTTCTATTCGATGGGTGTACGAGAACATTAGAGGCTTTAACGGAAACCCGAATAAAGTGACAATTTTTGGCCAAAGCGCAGGTAAATATTATTTCATAATTAAGGTCTGAACTGTAAGACAATATGTGAAACTTTTCATTGCGATGTTTTTAAAGGTGGAGCATCGGCAATGTTTCAACTAATAAGTCCCCTAAACAAGGACCTCCTTCACGGCGTCATTGCTCAAAGCGGCACAGCACTAAATTCCTGGACTCTGGACCGTAATCCAACCGCATCCGCAAGATTGATGGCAACACGACTCGGATGCCCACTACTGGAATCCGAATTTATTGTATCCTGTCTGCGACAATTTCCCTGGCAAACATTGGTTTTGGCCCAAACTCTGTACACGATTGAACAAGTCACAAACATGTCATACGCTTACGCCACACTGACTCCGGTAATTGAACCAAAGGATACCATTGGGGCCTTTATGTCTGAAGAGCCTATCGACACCATGTCAACCGGCGACGTTCCGGATATTCCTTTAATGATTGGGGCGAATAAGCACGACGCCAGCTTTGTACTTGCTGGAATGTACAGCGCGAAATGGGGTCCTCTTGGGCTGGATAGGAATCCGGAGTTCATGAAACATGAAATTATTTATGATATTCTTAAATATGTGAATGTTCCGGAAGAGGCTCCTGGAAACAGGGCTGTGTCATCGTCCTTGGAGCTTGCGTATTTGGACGGGGTGAATCGAAGCAGTTGGAATGAAAGCATGGCTGGACTTGTTGACGTATGAAATTTTTCAAAAAATCAGTTTTTCTCTTTTGTCAAGAATAATAATGGCATTTTTACTTACTTGACTGTATTAGATGGTCACCGTTATGGCATATAAAGCTGCGGCGCAGAACACGGCCGAAATTTTGAGTGCGAGAAATCGGACGGTATATCTCTATTCCTTTGAGCATCATTCCAATAATTCCCTTGGCGATATGTTCTTTGACCCGGCAACGGTCCCTGTAACGGCTGGCATAACTCATGCAGACGGTTATAAATCATTTTTGTACCAAATTGTTTGTGAATTAGGCAAGTGTCCGTTATTTTATGGTATGTATTTTTCCCATCATACAGAGCTTATTTACATTTTCGACATGCCAATCACGTCCGAGCTAAGCAACGATGACATAGCCTTTTCGGATATCATGTGCGACATGTGGATAAATTTTGCAAAAACTGGGTAGGTCTCAAGTTTGCATTTATTATAACATTTGTTGTTGCTATATAAATGTAAATAAGTATGCATATAATTTTATTCAAAAATTCATAGGAATCCTACGCCGGCTGCCGATGCTCGATTTGAAACTTGGGCACCTTACAATACCAATACGGAAGCATTCATAAAGCTTAATGCCACCCCTTCCGTTCAGCACGGTTATCGTAACTCCTGGCGCCCCAACGGATTTGAGTGGAATTAACCGATGCATTGTTGATGTAATTCACTGTGAAATGTTTATACATTGGCATAATAAATATATTTAATGATACTATGGAGTAAAATAAGAATAGTATTATTCGCAATGATGATCCTTGTGACAATCGTGTATAGAAAGTAAACTGTAGGAAACTCAAGTGATACATTGTTCACATTTATCATTAATTTATCCGCCATATTAACAATTATGTTTCTTCCAAACTCGAGTTGTGGACAATAAACTATTTCATAGGAAATACGAAATGAAGAAAACTGAGTAGTTTCAAGGCATAGTGATTTTTGCTTGCTTCTGGAACGAAGAAAAATTCCGAAATCTATAAAACTTTAGTGACAAATGGTATTCGATTTGACAAAACTAACACGTTGTATTGCAATAACAAGTTAAATTATGTACATGAGCATGCAACTAAGCGATCTATCTTTAAACATTCAATGGAAATCGTTGAATCCAATTTCCATTGACATCCGGATAAAAGCTTCATCAAGCTACCTGTGCATAATTAGTTATTGAAGATTAATTTAAACTTTTACTCTAGTCATTGTGTTTTGTGCCCACTTATCACTTATTTTTTGTCTTTACCGCAATATTTCAATCATACTTATTTGAAAATTTATTAATCGCACTGAATTGAATTTAGGATTTCCGGTGACACTTTAATGTTTATAATCTCCAGAAGACGATGATAAATATTCAATGGTAAAGTCCCTGAACCTTGTTACTTTATTAATCAATGAATTGATGATTTCTGGCACTATGAAAATTTAAGAGGCTAATAAATGGCCTAAAAACTATTTTTCTAAAAACGCAGATAATCTGAATCGAATTAAAAGGCCAACTATACAACCTTCGAAATAAATACAACTTACCACAAAACACTCACTTGCATACCTACAAACAAACAAACCATTGATTCAAGACGATCTACTATGCAGTAATTTCGCAAACCCCTTCAAATAATCCCAGTGACGTACAAATGCAATATCCGTCGTAGAATACTAAACCATAATACTATTCTTCTTGATACACTATTATTAACGATTTATATCGTTGCATTATCTACAGAGAATTCATTCAGAACTACTCCTCGAAAATCATCTGCTTTCTCTCATGTTTCAAGCGGCAACGATGAACTTACAATCACATGATCAAACCTAACATCCAAATGTAATTACTGTGTAACTAACACCGAAATAAAATGCAGTCATTCATGATGATATTCATAACATTCCCGACTAAACTAACAGAAATGCCTCAAACTTAGTCCTGTATAAACTGAAGTACTGGTATTTTCCCGTAACTTGTTGACACATCCTGGAACACGAACAAGTTAATAACAGATCTTTTAACTGTGAACCTAATTGCTCACCTAACAGTTAACCCACTTTCTGGATATGTTACCTTTAACCCATATAATCAACAACCCATAATATAAACAAAGTGGCGCACAACTTAGGGAACTATTTTGTCCGGAATTCTAGAAAAATACTGCTTTACAATTGAAATAAACAAGCTAAGAGTTATTTTCATTGTCAATGTTTCATGCTTACAACTATTTATACACAAAACTAATGGAACTATGCATAAACTTTCAATAGGAATGGATAGTGTCAAGATTCAATCCAGGTTCACTTGAAATTCGAATAAAAGATTAGTCAAGATATCCAGGAATAGCTCCTGCAGATTGAATTAAACTGCCTTACTTACTGATCTTACCCTTCTGCCCAGTACACATTGTCTATGCCTTTACAACAATGTTTCAATCATATTGAGATAAAAATATATCAACAGGCCTTCCAGTGGAATGGTAATGTAATTCTCAGAATACGATTGTCGTTAGTCAATGGAAGAATACTTGGCCAAGAAACCTTGCTATTTTTTTGGTTAAAATGATTTATGATTTGTCTGTAAAAATTAAGAGTCTAGTGAATGTGATAAATATTTAGGTATTTTTCTGAAAATTGCGGTAATTTCTATCTAAGTAAACACCGTACGTAACATTATCGGTCCGGTCCTGTTGATGTATCTTAGTGCAGTTAAATCACCATTTCATGCGCATTTCATAGCTACGGCACTTTAGCCGACCAACACATAATCTTTGACATACAAATTGTGATTAGAAATTAAACATATTGGATAACGAAAGTGTTAAAAATAGTAATCTTAGAAAATTGTTTTTGGAAAGACTGAAGATCACCACTAGCTTTCAATAACATAATAGTAGGAGTTTAACTGCCATCGAAGCAAACATACTGGCAATCCGATCCGATCCAATTCCGTACATGATTTCCATTGTCAAAAACGATTGGAAACTTGCTCCACAATCGAAACAAAGAAATTCAATGACATCCGCAAACATAATTAATCCGGGACATAATTATGTTGCGGGTGTAGTGTTCGATTTCATTTTTGTCATATTTCCTTATTTATCGGTGTATTTGCCAAATATGCATTTACGTCATAAAATACGGTTGTAATTGCAAATAATAAATAGTTCCAATTTAAATTTGCAAACGGTATAAATAATCCTCACATTTCCAATGTATTACGATCTTGTATCATCATACATACATTCTTAATACAGTTCGTTAAAAAACTCAAGCAAACAAAGCAAATTTGTTTTTCATGATTAACGTTTATTGCAGTCGGTGAAATTGTACTCGTCTAGCCAAATGGTAAAATCAACTAAATGTACATACGTACGAATAAACCAATATTTTTGAATTAATTTGATGGGACCTTAGTTAAACTTCTATCCTAAATTATTAGTCAATTCATACTTCACCGAATATCATTTATTATTGTTAACATCTGACACTTTATCTTTTCCAGGAAGGATGCCGTCTTAAATTATTCGAAAAGATTTAAACATATTTAAGAATACTAGTACATTGATTGGCACATGCTATTGAACCTATATCCATTCAGCATAAATTTATCCCTTTAGAATCTATGGACATGATTATAGTTATTTACAAATTATCTACTCAGACAACAAATAAGGACGAAGTTGAACTCTGCATGATTCACGAAAATTTCCCCTTTAAATAAACAGTACCTCAGCTTGCAACGATTTGCAGACTTCGACGTGAAAGTAACTGCAACATTTACACCACTAAACATTTGTTTGGCGAATCGATTAAATCAACCAAACGGGCTTTCCGATGTCAGAAAGCTCTGTCGCTAACAAATAGCCAAACTGACATATAAGATTGTGGTAGCATATTGCCGTTTAAATGTGCAGCATCCATAATAATTTGTGGCAGCGATAACTAAAACTCAAAGCCATTTACATCATCTGAGCTTCAGAAAGCACATTTCATAATCCAAAGATAGAAAGATTGCCATTTTTAGTCGCAGATAACAATTTAACAGTGTAACAGATTTGTGCTGACTGTTATTGTCAGTTCATTCTTTGTCATATGATCAAAAGGTCATCAAACCACTCGGAGCAAACTGACGTGTTATAATTCATAGAAAATGTAGTACAATACATTGCAAACTTTGAACTGATGCTGATAGTCTTCCGAGCTATTTGTTGTTTTTAGTCGTTATTTAAAGGTCATCCAAAAGTTTTATGTGTAATCTAAAAGTTGTTTTCGCCGTTTATAATTGAAAATGAAATCCTGTTACGTTAGAAACTAAGGATATCATAAATAAACTTTGAATGGATATCGATAGTTGGCGGTTATGTTTGGTTAGAATGTGGTTGCACTTAAAATGCGAAGTAGTGGCTTATATAAAGGCTTAATCAAATTCGATATTAAAAGCTTTTGTGGACTAATATAAACTACTGCTCTTACCCAATGTCTTGTGCCCAATAAAGCCTGTCTTTACTGGAATGTTTCAATCACATGAAAATAGAAGTATGGCTTCCTGTGACATGTTAATATAATCCTCAGATTATGCTGACTAATTAACAATCCGAAAATACTTAATTAATTAAATTTTACATTAAACAATTTTAATTTAATTAACCGCACGTGTTTTTCTGATAATTCCGATAATCTCAATTTAATTAAATTAACACCTGTAAAGAAGGTAACACATCTTCAAGCACCTAAAGATTCATTTCATGCGCATTTCGTAACTGCGGCACTTCAAATGACCAACATATTAACTCTGGTTTTCAGAATCATGATTAGTGGTTAATCAAATTCGATAACAAAAAATAGCTAGAAATTACTTTTCGAAAATTGTTTTTGGAACGGTTGGTAGTAGCTCAATATTAGCAGTTTAGGTACCAGAGCAGCTGATTTACTTGTATTCCAACATGCAACTCTACACTTGATTTCATCTAATAAAAAGGACATGGGAAATTGTTTTAAAATGAACGAAATACAAAAAGATGCTACTGAAGAACTCATGTATTTATGTTACAGGGGCTGTTTGTGATTTCAGTTCTGTTATAAGTGTTTAAGTATCGGTGAATTTATCAAATTGATTTTCGCTAGTTAAGGTGACATTTTTTCAGCCAATCTAAATTTGCAATTTTTAATCCATTGAAATCCAAATTTATAACTATTATACTGTGATTATGGCTGGTTATAGATCTATTATTCAAACGTCGAAAATATTTTATTATAGAAATTTAAAATCTCTTAAAATATGATTGATGGTGCAATCTTAACTACGAATTTCAACCAGACTAGCTAATCCGAAATCTCCTGGATCCTACAATGACCTTGTTGCAAGATATATTCTCAAGAGTATCAAAAACAAGCAAAGTGTCGATGAGTAACAACAACCCGAAATTTTGTTTAATGGTTTGGGTGAAATGCATTTTAATTTCTATCGTAAATTAATAATCAGTTCTGCGTATTACTATAAATATTTTTCCTTATTACGATATAATACTCGACTATTTTCCAATAATGATGCCGAGCCGAATTTGCGAATATTGATGGGTAATTAATTAATTAAAGTGGAAGAAGATAAATATCATCTCATCTCATGCGCAATCGCAATGGCATTTTTGCAGAGTTAGTTATTGTTTATTGAGGCATAATAGGCAAAAAATCTCACAGCCTGCTTGGTCATTCACACTAAAACTGATAATAGTGAAGACATATTTAATTTAATGGCTTTACCTTAATACACCCAACCACTTCAGTACATTCTGATTTTTATATCCGTTCACCATCGCCCCTGATTTTAATTTCTCATTAGGCAAAGGGATATAAATTTCAATCTTACCGGAGTCTTCTACTAGGTTTCGATGAATTCTCACTGAGATGGGTAATCACAATTCACAACTACGGAAACATATACATGTATTCAATTTAAGAACAAAAAATCGGAAAAGTACATTTAATCAATATGGGATAGTCATATCACATAACAATATAAATTCATTACTGACATGAATTAACATGTATAATTGGTCATTATCCTGTGTAACTGACATTACAAGTTCCAAAGCATATATAATTTACCATAACAAATCATAATTTTATATGAAAAGACAATTGTAGCAAAACACGAGAAGAATAACTTTTCGAAAATAAATTGTCAGTCGTCCGAAGAAAATTTATTTATTTTTCATGGAAAGCCTTCATGATAAATTGCCACTAAACATGCAATTTTGTTGGGATGAAAAAATACTTGCCAACATTTATTAACAAACGTGCAATGAGTAGCTAAACTATCATTGGCGATGGTAAACATTTACCATGTATTGACTGAAAGCAGAGAAGAAACAATGCAACTTTGTTGTCCTTTACCATTCTTTCGGATAATCCAATGCAGTATTACCTGTCGCAAATATCGGGAAGTTGACAGCAGTAATCCACTTGAGTGCCGTTGAGTTGTGACATGACACCGTATTATAACTAATGAAAAGTCTGTAAACAAATAAATTCAAGTGCAGCATAAATATATATAATTCCTCAGCTACATTCAGTTACATTTCCTTTATCCTGCTGAATTTTACCAAGCGTTGCTTCTCTATTTCTTAAACATAGCCAGTCGTTATTGAAAAAATATTACTTATAGCAATTTAAAGATAAGTACAAAGTACGTGCATGCATGTATTAAAATCCAATTTCCCGATAGGCATATTGTTAATAACCAATAACCCAGAGAGTCTCTATTTGAATCATATCTGCACGCAAACTTCAACAGAACTGAAATTAATTTTCAACTTTCGCAACCCTCTTTATGTGGATGCGTTTTGCAACGAAAGTTTCCTGCAATAAAGAATCTGCACGAAGATGATCCTACCTAATCGTTATAATTAACCACAGCAGTGTTTCGTCTGAAGCAACTCCCCACGTAACGTAATAGTTCAGGAGCCATTTCCACCACAAACACGCAAACTGCAAACAAAAGTCCATATAACAAAAGTAGAAATATTGTTGATATATTGCCGCTCATGTTGGAATGTTTCAAACTAGTGTCCTTTAGATTTGGAGTAAACCTTGATGCCTCCACAATGAAGGCAGACCACCAGTCCCATATTCCCGAAGTTTTGATAGCTCGCATCCTCTGAATAATATTAGGATGGGCGGAGCCGAACACATGGATCCCATTGTAAACGTTTGCGTAATCCTCGTCCCCAACGTAAATTCTATAGCTGGGATGCTCCTGGTATAATTTCGCCGCATGTTGTTTGGCTATGGATGTTGGGAGTAAAAGTGCAGATTTGTTACATGACTCAATGTGATCCCATAAAAGCGTTGCTTGTGGCTTGTTCAATTCGTCTTCCATTTCCTTTTCTGTTGGCGGCAGATTACCATAACTTGAATTACACCACTTTTTAAGGTTTCCTCGAAATGTTTCGCGAAACAGGTTTACCGTGTCGGGATGAAGCGACGTGTTTCGTACCATAGTAGCGAGTAACGTGTCACTTGTATTAATTTTATGTCTCTTTAGCTGACTTCCCAATCGCTCGAGACCAGACATGGAAGTAAAGGCTGAGCGCCAGCTTAATACTTTATGTCCAGTGACCAGTCGGATTGTTTGAATAAACTCTTGAACCGCTTCGTCCGTGGTTATCAGCCCGAGTAGGCCAGTGTCAAATGCAAAATGGGATGGTCTCACAAAAGTGGTAAAATTATCCTCCAGTAATTCCTCAAATTGTGTATATGGTATCATATATTTTGGCGACACAATGTTTTCTATATTGCTCCCTTTGTATCCATTACTCAGAATTACTGCCACCAAGAACACAGCAGTGTAGGTAGGTCGTAAATATTTGCTGTTGCAGAGTTTGTCTGGAAACGGATCACCCTGTTCAATATAAAGTTTGATAAGATGATATAAATGCGGAAATCTGTGGCCTGATCCCATAATGATTCGTGACAGTCGCGAATGCGTTTCTGTCAAGACTAACGTAGTTAGCAAAATATATACCCAGACTTTCCATTCGTAAACGTTTACAAATTCAGCTATTCCAAATGACAGCTTGCCTCGACCTCCACCGCAACTCACAAACGAGAATTTGTCTATATTTTCCTTGTAGGACAGAGACACGGTTTGTGCCAAATCCGCTGGAAATACAACTACGTTCAAGGTCAGATCCGTATCCAAATCGTAACGTGGTTTCCCCGTTCCTTGCAGCAGGTTATCCACAACAAGGCTACTGTTTGCAAGAACGTCAATTACGATCAGAGACGCCATTCCTATTGCAAAAATGTCATTAGGCGGACATGCTTTCAACTGCTTCAAGGATTTACGTTGCTTGTATGTTCTCACAAAATGATTATCACAATCCTCTACTTTGTGCAAAATCTTGATGACGGCATCTCTGAAATAACTATTTGTACTGTACGACAAATGCAGTTTCCATCGCTGCTTATTTTCAGAAAGCGTGGAACGTAAAGGTCCTTGAATTCTTGAAAGATCGACTGAACGAGCTCTTAGAGACATTTTCAGTACGTTTGGAGTTTTAAAATACGTTGATACTCTTTTCATCGTAAATTTAGATCCTCTGCCTTTACCAACAGTTGCTAAAATAGTTTCGGTACAGTGTAAAGTGGGATCATTTCGCGGCTCATCCGCCGTTCCATACCATTCTTTAGTCTTGAATGAAATTATAAATTTTAACAAATCAGCTGCCAAGATTGGAAAATGTTTATTGTTTACAAAGATATGGAGCTTTGGAACAGTAGATTGTTCCGTTCGCAAGAAACTATTTTTTAAGTCACTAGATACGTCAAAATGAAAGGCAACAGGATGCCGTGTTACCTGGAGAACCTTATTGGGAATTTGAATTGATATGTGAACTTGGCAGTTCCACGGTCTCGTCTTCATGGTGTACTCAAAATAGTTGAGCCCGACGCAGGAGTCAAATATTGGCTGCGAAAAGAATACTCGATTTCCTCCAAGATATACGGATCGCGGACAATTTACATTGTACCAGGTTTTTACCTTGGCGATGTTGTGGACGTGTTGTGAGTATTGAGAAGGAATCCAGACTATGTGGCGTTTTGTAACACCGCTGTCATGAAAGATTCCGAGCTGCGGCTGTCTGACAACTATACTTTTATATGCGGGTCCATTGAGATCGACGTATGGGAAGTTGTCGATGAGAACGTGACAGTTATCATTCATCAAATCTAGAACACCCAATATATCAAAGTCAGTGTCTCTTACTGGATTTGGTTTTGAGAGTGATGCCCAAATTTCCGATAAAACTTTTCCGAGGCGGGGGTTCTTGAAATAATTATGATAATTTTTCCAAATGTTGTCAAACGAAAGTGATTGAAATGGTGTTATTGAATAATTGAAGCGCTTTGCGTCCAATGCGACAAGTTTAGTGACGTAGATTGTTACTAGCAACGTCAAAGTCGTCTGGAAATTCATATTTTCAATTTTGAGCCTGAAAATCGGTTAGCTGGCAGACGATTGTATTTATATTTATGCACTATTGCTGCATGGCAATGTTTTTTTCGGAGTGCATAGTTATGTCCTTAAATATTGACGTACTATTTCCAGGATCGGAAAGGTGACGTCAACTTTTTTTAGAAAGTTTGTTCTGAGTTAATGGGACAATAGAAACAGTTGAAAAACACTTAATCCCAAAATTTCAGCCATATAGTTTGCATATTTTAGAAAATATGCACGTTTTTGAGTTATCAAAAACAACGAAAAGTTTGCAAGTTGTGGAGGTCACACTTTTAGAGATAAAAATCTGAGATTTGGCATGGAGATAGTTAAATAAAATAGAAAATATGCGATTTTCTTATTTTTCTCAAATTGCGTTGTTTAAACAAGTTTTCATCAAAAGTTTGTTAATTTAAACATTATTCTGCAATTTCTACACTCCGACGCCAAAAAGGTAATGCATGACCACAAAACAGAAATTTGCGACGCCAACTGTATTTTTAGATAAAAATTTGAAAAATAAGACCTAAATTCGGTTAAATTTTACTAGGGACAGTTGTTTCTTGCTAAGAAAAATCGTAAAAGTTTGTAGATGCAGTAAAACGTAGTAAAAATATGTATTTTTCTAACATTTTTACCTCAAAATTCAATAGACGTCGCAAATTTCTGTTTTGTGGTCATGCATTACCTTTTTGGCGTCGGAGTGTGGAAATTGCTGAATAGTATTTAAATTAACAAACTTTTGATGAAAACTTGTTTAAACAACGCAATTTGAGAAAAATAAGAAAATCGCATATTTTCTATTTTAGTTAACTACGTCCATGCCAAATCTCAGATTTTTATCTCTAAAAGTGTGACCTCCACAACTTGCAAACTTTTCGTTGTTTTTGATAACTCAAAAACGTGCATATTTTCTAAAATATGCAAACTATATGGCTGAAATTTTGGGAATAAGTGTTTTTCAACTGTTTCTATTGTCCCATTAACTCAGAACAAACTTTCTAAAAAAAGTTGACGTCACCTTTCCGATCCTGGAAATAGTACGTCATTATATTTGGAATGTTAGGTTATGTTGAGGTTAACCGAATAAAAGCACCAAAAGTTAAATTGTTTTTCGAAATATGTATTTTGAATATGACAATAACTGGAATGTTTCAGCTAACGGATACTAAAGCAGAGTAGACTACTGAGTTCAATGGAATGGAAATGAGTCGTAGATAGCAAACATGCTAAGATATTGTTTTGATGATGTTATTGATTTTTTCTTATACTCGTAATGATACTCGAAGAGACAGAGACCCTCGTAATTACTCCCGCATTTTAAATGAGCAATTGCTTCCAAGAAATGATTGCAGGATCAACAACCATTTGGCAATGACCAAGAAAGTAATTATTTATCTCCACGTGCCGTGTTTGTAATGGGGATATTGGCCACGGTATACATTCCTACCTCTGTAGATATGCTTTTATTGTCTTCATATAACGGTTCCGAAAAATGTTTGAATAGTTGCTTGTAATGCTATTGTTGAATAAATACATGAGCAAGTATTTTCCCACATCTTCGATTTTCATATTTTTGGTAGACTTCCATAACTGCGGGTATACATAAATGTAATTGTACCTATCTCCTAAATATTCAAGTACAAAACTTCCGTGAATAATGGAAATTAAATCGATTTCACTCAACGATACAATCTGGAATTTCCAAAGCTTTGTGGTAAGTAAATACGAAAAAAAATTATTATTTTAAATTGTTTGCTATTTTCTTTGTTTTGTTTTCATAACGTCGTGCTGACGTATTAAACTCATCCATTCTCAGTCACACTTTGTTTTTTGTCAAGAATTTTACACTAAATTCAGTGTCTAAGCTTAAAAATCACTCTTGTGGTTACAATTACTACCCAGTGTATGTCAAAAATCAGGAAATCCAAAAATCCGGAAGTCCAAAAATCCTGACTTAATTTAAACTAATAATCTCTCGTTGATTTCTCTTCAATAGTTTTCCGGATTTTTGGACTGCCGGCTTATTGGATTCCGGATTTTTGGAATTTCTGGATTTATGGACTTCCGGATTTTTGATACACCCCTCCGATAATAACCTCCAGATTTACTTCTAATCTGTACACTGAAGAAATAACCACTGACCCTCAGGTTCCTATTTATGGCGCTGACTTAAACAGAAACTCAAAATGCTTTTGTCTCAGAAGGCATCATTCAAATAAAGCCATTGATTGAACTAGAATTATGAAAACAAATGAATCTGTAAAAAATGTTTCTGATTTGGAAGTAATTTTCAAAAATAATTACGCACCTTTGACCAACTGATTTGCACTCTTCAGCCCGTCATCATGTTCGTGTAGTAGTTGGTGACACGTTTGTTCTCTAGAAGCTTTTGTGTGCTGTCGGATTCCGCCAGTAGAAACTAAGCAAAAGAGTAAACCTCACTGCACAGCCCTCGCCAATACTGAGCAAGATATAATGTTTTTTCGTGAGTGGAAAGTTTAAAAGTTCTAATGGGGAAGTTATTTTGTTCATAGCGCATGAAGTTAGCAGACTAACAACACATTTTTATTTTACCGAATTCAAATATTTTCTTCAATTTAACATGATCAGCTCTAAACAAAATCCAATGTACACAAATATGTGTTGCATGGGTTAACTATATGTAAGCAAGTCAGTACCTAAAGTATATCTTGTAGTTTTAGTGATCCGCCGCATGCATTTAATACAATGGATGAGATGAAAATTGGAGACGATAATTTCATTTTTATTTAGCTGCCTATGAGCATTAATGGCGACGTTTCTGTTCAACGCCACTAATTGTAATCTGCGGTGCGAGCTCTCACATCCAAACTTGCAGGTTACAAAATTTTCATATTGAGCAAACTTTGTATCTGCGTAGTAATTCGCGGATCAATAAATTTGTCGTTCCGCAGAATACATAATTAAATATAATAGATAATTTAACTTGCAAAAATGCAAACTGAAAATACTTTATGTTTTAATAACGTGTTGGGTGGAGGACATCCATTGTTTGATTAAAGCGTGATGAAAATGATAACTTGATTCGCTATTGGAATAACTAATATTGCTCACGAATTGACGCTTCAATTAAAGTACAATAAACACAATTGAATCGCGATTGCCGCATAAAGCTCAATTCTGATCAACTCTTTCCTATTATCCGACTACTGAACATACCACATGCAATTCATATTTTAAAGTGCGCCATAGAAACAACTGTGGCTTAACACTTTGTGCACCATTTTTATTGAATCATCCATAAGAATACATTTCTTGAAAATCATTGTCAATTTTAACTAACATGCTCCTAGCAAAATTTTAACTCTATTTAATTTAAAATATAAATCCACCAGGCTAGTTTTGATCCACACAAATAGTAATAAATTTGTCCATGCAGGCATGTCAGCTTTTTACTTGATGCAAATAATATTCGAAGTTGGAATACAATTCGACAGGCTTAATTTAAATTATTCAGGCGGCGCCACAGAGAAGTGCTCAATGATTGATAAACAAAGTGACTCCAGCAAATTACATCTATATTTGATCACTGGAACAAATTGGGTATACAAAATTTAACAAGCAACACAATGGAAATTTTACAACATTTCTGATGAGTTTCTAAATACAATTAAATAAAGTTGAAAATACTAGAAAAGTAATTGGCAATTTGTTCTCCGCAAACTTCATGTCCAAAAATATGGCGAGGTGAATGTCGATTGATACATTTTCAATTTGAGTTCAGCAATTAGTTTCCACAACGAAGAAGATTTATGTTTCAGAGACAAGTAAGTCGTTTTATATGGCACTAAAACATTTAGACAAAATGCTATATTATGTAAAAGACTATAGACTATATATATCTATTACTTTAATAAATTCAACCATATGTATGCACAAAGCCATCCTCTTTGCTTCTTCCTCTTTAATTGAATTTTGGTCCAAATTTAGACATTCCTGGAATGGCATTCCATTGCTTGTGTTCCTGCTGGCAGCATATTCAAATCGCCAATTACGATTTGTAGACTATTCTCAGTTGTAGTCATAATTCACTTCAAATAGGCGCTAATATATTATTTAAAAAATTGTTGCTCTCTTCATCGAACAAGCTAACGCTAACGGCTACGATGGATTTTGGCATTCACTTTGCTGGATTGACAAGAAATATCTCATTCGTATTGGATATTTTACCCTCGCTTTGCAAAGGAGACCGATCCTACCCAAATATGGTTAAAACTACTGCAGTACTATCCAATACAGAGAGAGTGGCATTTCGTACTCACTCAAGATTGTTTGCATACATTCCCTGGCCACTTCCCGTTCATTGGAATCCTGAATTCACCAAACTCGCCAATACTCAATCTTTCTGGAAATGCATTCCATATCTCCTGACTACTCTCTTCCTTTCCATCAATTCCATCTGCGGAGTTGGTATTTCCATTTGGTTTGGTTGGATATGTCCCCATCCCGAATTTACTACTGTACATGTGCTTGTCGTCTCGCTTTCTTCTGCTGCGTCAATGTGGGCCGTAATAATGACTCATTTTATGCGTCAACGTCCCATGTTACAAGCAATAAACTATATACTACATAGAACACCTATCATACTCAATGGTAAATCAATTCATTACTTCCGTCAGATATTCTGAACTTGAATACCAAATGATTGGTAACGGTATTATATATTTTATTTTTAGAATCCTGTAAAATCCCAAGTACGTCAGATGTTGCAACCGCAAAATGTCTACGCTTTTTACCCGTTCCAATCTTTGCAGTAATTTCTTGGCTCATTTGCTTCAAGACGCTTTTTTCTGACATGGACTGTTCCTACTACATCCTTGATGTCTTCGTGCTGCCGCCAAGGGATCGTCGAACGGTCAGTCAAGTTGTCCTTACCTCACTTGCTCGCATAAGCTGGAACTCCCTCATTTCCTCAGAAGGCTGCCGAGCCACATCGTTCATTTACTGCTATACAGTGATCGCAGTCGATAGATGCAATACCGCTTTGAGAAATACCGTCCGAAACATTCCAAACTTTCCAAGGTTTAGTTATCATTACAAAAGATTGTTTATTCAATATCGTCAAGTTGAGAGTTTAATCCATAGGGTAATCTTTATCACTATTTCCATCCCATTTTGGTGTATGGTTGCTTTGATGTGGATAATTGTGAAGTGTTCGCCAGCCACTGTATCAATGCCAATGTATTTAATATGTCTCCTAAGTTTGATTTTGTTGGCTACGTTGCTAATCTCTATGCTGCCTGCTTGGTGTGGAACAATTGAAATGGTTAAGGAAGGTGTTATTCGTCATCGACTAGAAACAAGAGTAGCTGCTTCAGCTGGAAAGTGTTCCGTAAATAAAATGTATTCATTAGAGGCTCGGGCCATCCAGCCTTTACGAGTGCAGTACGGTCAATTTCGTTATCTGGATGCAGAATTTTTGAAAGAATTTTATTTAGTGTTTATTTTACGAACAGTTGATGCTTTATTAATTGCATGAGTTCATACAGACTGGAGGTTTGAATAAACTGGAGTATTTTCATCGGATACTTGGATACAATCCAAATTAATCCGAATTAAGTCTAATTAATCTAATTTGTGCTAGTCATTAATTTTCATAGCATAGGAACGGAGCACAATGATATTAATCATAATACCATTTCACAGGGAATGTATGCACATAGTAGTAGTTTCAACTAATTGCAAAATGATCATATTGTGACGCAGAAGTATATTGTCACTACTTGTGTAAATAATATATTAGGAATTAATAATTTATTGTAATTACACTGTTTGTAAAAACATTTATGGCAAACACCATGCACGCGCCGAAACTTAACGCGCCGAAACGTGCCGGTAATACAACTGTACCTTAGAGTATCAATATTAGTCACAATTGGAAATAGGCAACAACTAAACTGAAATAATATTTCATCTTCCTGAACATGGGATATCAGTTCAGTCCAGATAAAGTGCCTTAATTTCTGGTGCCAACCTTGAGTAGTGTCCTGTTACGGTGTTGCAGAAATCAATAGTGTCTTATTTTGTCCTTGAAAATATTTATTAATCATGTTGGCAAGCTTTTCATTATAATGTAACTCTGCTAGTTATAATAAATATTTTGTTATAGTAATTTTTATTGATTTTTTAAAAATATAGGATACAATAATTTCGCTAACCAAATAGCATGTTCTTATATAAAAATATACACAATTACTTTTGTTTTCTGTTAAGCAAAAACATGTATCATTTTATGCTTACAGCAGCAATCTAATTAATAAACGTATGCTCAAATCAAGTTGCAATATTTAAGATCGGTATGAAATATTACAGTTTGTTAAATACCGTCTACTTAGTAATCTGCGTTACCCATACCAAACATTGATACATGCGCATAATCATTCCATGTATGCGAAATGACATTTCATCAATTCAATAATTAATTCTTCACTAGATGCTTCAAAAATGGTTACAATTTACAAAATTAACTAGTACATCAACTCAAAGTCGCTTATGCGACCGATTTAATCGAATGCAATTTTAATACCAGAGTTAGTGAACGATTGAGAATAGATTTGAATGATGTAAGCAATTGAAAATTAAGTAGCTCAAAATTATTTTGTTCAACTGGGGTTGTTTTGTTGACTTTACAGAGTGATGTTATTTATTTCGATAGAGCCTAATATTTCGTCACAATAAATTGACAGGAAAACTAAAATGGACAGATTGGCCGTCATTTACTAAATATAGAACGATGAACGTTAGATCTGTCTCCACTCCTGCTACATTTACAACTTGACATATTGCTACAGCCAAGAAGGAGATATAAATGCCTTTTTGAAAATTATACTAGATTTATTTTGTACTTGCAGGAACAAGTTTCGGAATATTAAACATCGAAATCACCATATTCAAATTTCAGTACGTGCTCAACCCATGCCTACCTAACGCTGTATAGAGTTGCCTGAACCCTTAGATTTTGTATAACGACGTTACTGTATTTAAAAATTCTGCAAATGCAGAAAGCTTCAAAACATTCAAGTTACGATTTGAAGTTGGAGTGATGAATTTATTTGCATATTAAATCTTCAAAGCACAAGAAATTTACATTGCCAATGTAACTATAAGGCGCAAATCCTCTAAAAATAATGCATTCTACTACCTAACCAAAATGTTCATAAATATATTATTATGATGTGTTGAATCGGGATGGTTGTAATCGAGTGACTGTATATTATATAGTTGGGTTTAATGACTTTCATGTCAAGGTCATGTCACGAACGTCCTGCGTAACAATTATAAGCGATCAAACAATTGTAAGTTCAATTTAGATTGTGCGTGTAAAAAATTGTTAAAACAAATTTATTATCTATATTTCATTTTGGACTTAATGCAAATCTTCAAGCTTTACAATCGAGTCGAAAATAAATTCACATCCACCAAACTGAATTCTGGATACCTGTAGTAATTATGGATCGACTTTGCAGCCATTATTAATCTTGCAGCGTTGAAGTTGTCCAAAAATAGTTTCAGGTGAAGACAAACAACAACATTCTGGTTTCGAGCGCTGTGGTTATGATCAAGCTCAGAAGATGAATTGTTAACGCATTATTGATTGTATTTAAGTAATCACAAGAGTACAATATTATTGTTAATACTCTCTGGACACTTCAAGTGCAAACGATACACATTTTCTCGAAATCAACGTCCTATTGAATGATAATTTTTAGTATTCCACAATAATTATTATTATGAGACGCCTTCATAACCACAAACTTTGATCTCGTCGTTCCGTTGTCGACTTGCAGGACACGGAAATTTCATTGTCGTTTTAAGTAAACCATTGATGTTAGATGGGAGACAAATAAAACATTAAAATCAGTAGTCGTTTGTTTTAATGATATATGGACTAGGAGTGGTTTTAAGTAACAATAAATGGACTGCCAGTCCACATGTGATAATATTATATGATTTCACCTCACACTATCAGCTTCACGAAGTACAGTACTTCCGACACGTTGCCTGCAATGAATCGTTCACATAATTAAATCATGGTTGTAATTAACTTGTGCGAAAAATTAACTACTTAATATATAATTCAGTAACGACACTAGTTAAAGGCAGAACCGGAACCTTATCAAATAGAGAATCGGCAACGACCCATAAAATAGACCAGTGACGTACAACAAGCCGAAATTTTGGATATAACGTTACTAATATGTTACTGTTGAAATTAATATTAGATATTAACTTACCTTTTACGCTTACCCTCTTGACTTCTACGTATTCATCCGGTTTATTGGTATGATTTCAACTAGGTGGAATTTAATAGACAGTATAACTAGTAAGGTGTAACCTTTAATATATAACTACCGGAAGACTAAAACATGTCAAAATCACAAATTGGGTATGTATTTTACTATTATACCACGTTATCGAACCTCAAATTGAACATCCTGATCGATTTGTGAAATAAAATTTTTTTTCCACCTGGTGACCCCTCCACTTCGACCCCCCACCCACTCGCCATTTTATCGATTTGACCCATAGTCCCATGACAGAAAATGATCGTCTTGAACTCCTCTATCGATTTATACAATAAAAAATTTGACGCATTTGTCACCCCCAGCACCCCCCACTTCGACCCCCCTACTTCCGGTCAGTGACGACGGACATGGCTGAAAATCAATAGGTGTCGTGTCCTTGTGCCAAGGTACCTCTATGCCAAATTTGAGCCAAATCGGTCAACGTGGAGGAAAGCTAGAGTGCGCACAGACAGACAGACAGACAGACAGACAAACAGATCAATCGCTATAACTACCTTTCAAGCATTTCATGCTTCGCGTAGTTAATAAGACAATTACATATGCGTACGTTATTGAATGAATATGTTGACCACTGAAACAGCGGTATTTCAAACTTTCAAAAATCTTAATATATTAATGATGATTACATATAACCGGTAGCATGAAAACGTGTCCAAAAAGTTCAAATTTCGTAGAATTGATCTTGGGACGAGCGAAGAACACGTTTGCATTTCAATAACCTAAAAGTAGCGGCTTTAGTTTCGGGGAAGCCAACATACAGACAAATCCGATTTGTAATCTTCACATGATTCTTACCTACAGAAACAATGAGGTTATTTTTCACAATCAACGAAATGCAAAGATGACTGCTATCTGGTAATTATGTTGAAGTGTTGTTTGTGATTTAATTTCTGTCAAAATCTAATAGTTATCGGTGAATTTACCTAATCGATTTTTATTATTAAATGTGACATTTTGCTCTTATCAACAAAGGATGCCAGTCTAAATTATCGAGTAATGGTTAACCAGTTTTTTAATTATGCACTGTAAGATGAATTATCCATTTGTTCATAAATGCTAGTTACAAAACCAAAAAATTACACCAGCCTAGCCAGTCCGAAAATACTCCGTGCTCTCTCGTGACCGGGCAGCTGATATTCACACTTTTTCAAATATTGAGTTTTAGATACCAGTTAAGCATAACGAGCCAAAACAAAGGCAGCTCGTATAACCAACAAGCAAATAATAAATTTATTTATTAGTTTCTCAGATCAGTAAAACGTGACCTGAACGAGCAGACATTTACTTTCGCAATCTTGACTCTAAAAGAAAAAAAATATTCTCATCCTTGGGTCTCAAACCCATTTTCATTGTTCGACAGAGGATAATTTTTGTATAGTTTGTCGCCGTATTTGACGTTAGAGCAGAGGAAGCCACCGATTTTTGGTGGCCACTTGCCACGATCATCGATACATATTTCCACCAGAATAGTTTAAATTTATTCTCTGCTAGTTACTATAATTTGTCGGTTTTATAGCCACTAGAAAATATATTATAAATGATAACTTATATGTTTGGTAAAAGTGTCGGATATGGCATACTTTTGCAAATGCAAAACATTTTCATCAGTTAATTTTCATCACTGAATGTAAATGAAAAGATAAAGTGGAATGTGAGCACAAAGATAATTGTGCACACTTGGCGCCATACAGTAAATGATATGGACTACTGACATAAAAAGGTAACTGCAGGTTGTGCAACGACAGAAGCGCGAGTAGTCATTTAGTTAGGACAATAGCTTTGTATTTTTCAGTTATTTATCATAAGAAAGTAATGTTGTCATGATTTCGTACTCTGCATGTTATTCATATTGCGTCGGAACATCAAATTTACTCTTGTGTTTTTGAATATGTACCCAAATGGATGGCCATCGCACGAATAAGCTCAATAGTGAGTTGATAAGCATACATAGGTACTTAAAATTATGTAATTTAATTAATCGTCCCGAATCAATCCTGAATACTGATTAAACATTATAAATAATGAAATCTATAGCTGTAATATGTTCTGAAGTGTTTACGCCGTCTGCGGAACATCAGTCATTCAGCAACAGATATTTTCACCTGACGAGATGGTGTTGTGTAAGCCATTCGTGGAAACGGACGAAGGTCAGTCAGAGACATTCTCAGGTGTCAAGTGGCACGCTACACTTGTGCTATTACGACTGTAATTCCCAAAATAATTCATCAAGATAATACCTGACCGAATTGACAGCTCAATGAGTCAATTTTTATCAATTTAATTCTCCTGAAGAATAAATGGTAATATTAATATATCACACTCACATAATTATATTCTAGATTACTGTGACATTTTATTTCAAAACATGCTGCTGGAGCAAAATAAACAGCTTGACTAAAATTACTTTGTTTGGCACGTGCATACATTACACAATGACATCGTTGACACTGTGGTACGTACATTAAGAGATAATGGAAAGCGGACGACCAACTCGGCCCATAAATAGATGCTCGGTGAATATTCCATGCACAATCCAGTTTAGATACACGCTCGGATCGCATCAGTGACGACCTCCCACGAAGCAATAATATTTTGGCCAAAAACGTTTGCTCCAGGATGTCCAAGTTGATACTTCTGTTCCTCGTCGCGTCCTGCATTGGACTTTCCAGGTATTACTGATAAAACTGCGAAGTTTTTAATGAGATACTGACATTTGAATACAATATATCATAAGGTTTTGTTGAATTTCCAGCGCAAACCTGAGCCATGCTGAGGCAGCCAGACGACTTACCGCTGCAGGTTTAACAATATGGTCCAGTGGCGGATGCAGCGATAGAAACAATCCTCAATGCACCAGTTTTGAGCAAATCCGGGAGGACACTATTGCCGGTGTGATCACATTGAAGCAGGCGTCAGGTTGCGACATAAATGTCACCGGTGGCACTGAGGTAAAATCAAATGAATGTTTAGTACACAAATTGTTGAAAATTGCATCAACAGGATCACGAAAACGGACTAAATTTGCATGTCTGTTTATAGGTGGGTCATGGAAACGGGGAGGGATACTCCCACTGGAACGGCTGGAAGGTTGATATCAGTCTGAATAATTGTGTGAACAGTTACGTCTACAACACTTTTACATACATTGGAATCAGAGGAGATGGAGCTCCCATGTACGAATCCGCTTCTGGAAATATTTACGCAAACGAGGGGAATCATTGGGATATAGTTTATTATTCGTGCGGTGGCTGCCAGAAATAATTCCATAGCTGTTGTAATGTAATGTATTGTATGGTCTTAGTCATGACATGCGACTAAAATAAATTACCGTTTCTTTCTCAAATACTGCAACGAAAAAAATAATAGTAGTCAAAATAAGTACGTAAGTATTCGTCATCCATCACGCCATACCATAGAAATGTCTCATGAAGTCGATAACATGTCGTTTCATAATTTATCTGTTTTCGTATCACAATCATTTGTGCTTGCACCAAATGAATATTAATTGCGATGGGGCGTTCATCTTTTCTGTATTCATCTCTGTACAATACATACCAAAGTCCGTCTCACCCTCGCTTACAACTTTTAACGTAATTTTAACCTCTCCGGCCACTTGGATAATGGCGGCGTCAAGATTAGCAGTAAAATATTTGCAGAGGAGGCTTTCCTCATTCGGCAATAATATTTATATCGTATCATGACTTATTTGTAAGATTACTTCACTGAAAACGCTGGCTCAAAACTAAATCATTAGGTACTAGCTATTAGCAAGGACACCGGTTTTTAACAATAATTTTAAAGGCAGTCACGAAAGTAATCGACAAATTTGTGCCACTGAAGACGTAATTGCATCATCTATTTACGTTTCTTCTTTGCGCCTAGTAGAACCAAACGACTAACAGGAAATTGAATGTCAAGGAGAGAATTACATCCACATAAAGAAAACATTGCCTAACTGGGAACGCCTTCTGTCGAGACGCCCAACCTTGAACTCCAAAAGTTAAATTAAATTTGCTGGAAAAAGGTACCACTCAAAAATACTCGCTTTCAATTCTCCAAGGATACTAGCAGAAAAGTTTGATTTTCATTTAAATTGTTTTTGTAATTTGTTTTCCACATCCTCTTGGCCATATTACTTTCACATTTTCAATTTTCACGATTTCAACTCCACTTTCCTATTTCTCCGCGTAAATTTATTTTGTGTTATGGTCAGGTATTCCGTATTCTCATTCCGACACGTACATCGGGTGATATATCTCGGCTGTTTTGAGTTTCCAGTTTGATATTCAATTATTTGAGATTTTTAAATAGATTATTTGAGTATGATAATCGAGTTATTTGTACCAAAAAATTGTTTTCTCGGTTTTAGAAGAAGCATGTTATCGTAACCTATCCGTTGTGTACAAGTATGAATAGAGGAGTACAGTAAATAGATATATTATTAACTACTTAATTTTTTGCCATATGTACAATTTTAAAATTTTTGGTACAAAATTATCTTCCCATTTCCACTCATTTGTAACTGGATGAATAAAAATCATATGCATCTGAGAATGGTGGAGACACTTTGTGAATGAGCAAATACATCCTCTGATGTATACTCAATCTTCTCAAGTTAAAACCAACAATAGAATGACGACTGCAGAAGCCATTACGACATAAGACGGCAAAGTATGTTCTGACGAAACATAAAACACAAGTTTATTGTATTCCACTCATTGAAGAGCCGATCGGATCCACTCTGTGATCCATTCATTCAGGAAACTATCAAATCGAACACCATGTGAAATGGATAATTGTATGAAATCATGTTAATCTCGTCTCATTCATAATATCAGATGTAACGAGCATTATTTTTTACCCTGCATTCATACGTCAATTGTTTTCATCAATAATACATGATCATACAGGAAGTTTAGTTGTGTACATAACGACATTATATAGATTACGTATTTATCAGTCCATTAAAAATCGTAACATTTATTTGTCGCGTTACGTGATTCATTGATTCTTCAAGTGATTACGTTATTCAACACGAACAATGCATATTTTTACGTTTTGTATAAAACCATTTATTAGTAAGGTAGTTCATTCAGTTATCCAATTCGTTCCAGCAGACTAGCAGACTGCGCTCAATCCATAACTTGAAAATGAAGTTCTTTACCGTAAGTAAACATTTTATTGTTCCAAGACTGACTCAAATTCTGATAGAGAGAAGTGTGATCATAATCTAATTTAATTCCGGTTTAAATTTATATTTAATTAGATTTGTCTCCTGGTTGAGATTGTAACCTCCAAGTATGCATTAGCAAATACACGGGAGAACATTGAATATGGCCATGATTGCACCAAACGCTGCTTTCCGCGGGATATCAAGGATCCCCTCGTTTGCAGAAGCGTGTCATCCGACATTTCAGTTTGTGCCTGCGCGGACGGACTATTCAGGCATGACACCCTGAATCGCTGCGTCGCCCCCACCGGAGGAGTCTGTACCACAAAATCCTCTGATGGCCTGCCCATTGCAACCTGTACAGAATTTGCAGTTTGCTGGTCTACAGAAAAGAACGACCCGACTCTGACCAGACAAAATGGAACTTGCTACTGTGAACCAGATGCAAAGGCGGATCCACATACTGGCCTCTGTAAGCTCAAGTTCGGAGCAAACCGATGCAACAAAATTGGCGACTGCGACGCCATGGCTGGACTCAACTGTCGCTACGGCACCTGTAACTGTCGGGATGATCAGTATCAAACTTTTAACCGCACCTCCGGAAGATGTGAGGCGCTTGCTGGTGGGGAGTGCGGAGTAGAAAATCCTCCATTTCCGGCTGCCGAATGCACTGGACCTCACATGAAGTGTGTGAAGGGAAAGTGTCTTTGAAGGGTTATGGCAAAACCTATGACAAGAAATGCATCGAGTTAGCAGAGACCACATATGTTTCCAATGGCCAACAGCATCATTACCCTCCACCATTCTATGGCCGACTTGCGGGAGGAGCACAACACATGAACATGGCTGCACCTGAAACTGCGGAAGCGGACCAAGAGGAAACAGCCGATGAATCTGTAAATGATGATGGCAGTGCAACTGAAAGGTCTAAATAATTGTAATTTTACCTGGACATCTGATTCAAGCATGAACTAGACTATTCACATTTTATAATGACAGCTACGGCTGTTGTTTTATTTTATATTCGCATGTAATTGTATTTATCTGAAGCTTTGTAAGTAAATTGTTTCACGTAAATGGCTAGTTCAGGCTTTGCATATTACATCATCATGTGTAGGAAATTACTTTCAGGCATGCAATAGAAAAAATCAACTAGATTCGTTTTGTTTCGTTTGATCGTACAAATGGCAAGAAATTGCCAAGTATACTCGATGAATGAGTATGGTAAAACTCGATGTATTAATATGAAATGTTTATGATAAGTTGCACGGATACACATGGACATATGCCGTGACGTATTATGTATTGTAGCAACCCATTCCGTTTCTAGGAGACACATCACTTCAATTACATTGATAAGATTGATTGTTCCATTCTCCGAAACAACAACTATCATAATCTTATATTCAACTCGAATAATTGGCACTCTTTCAAAACACTCATTGTACACTAATAAAACGGAAATTTAACATTAGGGGTCATAAATGTCGTTTTCATTAGTCTGTAAATTTGCTCATTATTCCTTCAGTATTGTTTGTGAGAAACATGATATAGATAAATTAGTGGAATTTGGATTGTCTATTGACACACCGAAACGACTGCGATAGGAATCTGCGTTGCAAAAAGTAAATACCATGCAGCAGTTGAGCATCAACGTTTCACTTCGAAAGAAAATTTCAAATCAGTGTTTACGAACGCGAGAAACACTTGCTCAGGAATGTTATTTTATAAACAAGTTACCTTTCAAATTAAATAGCTTATGGTACTTGTGTAATATGCACGTTCTTATTCAATCGATATAAATTTGAACGTCTCCACTGCACAATTGGAAGCATACTAAATAAATAGCACTTAAGATGCATTTTTACACATTTTACAAGATCGCACCTGATTTATAAATCAATCGCCGTCATTAATTTCTACATCGTTAAATCTATGGTGTCTCCGCTTGGTCATGAAAGCAGTTTAAAAAGCGGGAATAAATTGCCCATCTTAAATCAGCGATTCTGCACGGAATTTAATTTTATTTCTCTGCTGGAATACTGCAGATTTAAATTCTAGCACTGTTGGTAGTGTTGTCTTAATTGGTCCTACTATACGTGGCACTAAAATGTGTTGCTATGTTGTAATTAAAAACTTCGCAAAAATAGTAAAGTAAAAATTCACTTTTGTGACTTCGCACAATAAATTGATTCAGTTCAACATAATTAAGAGATTACTCGATACATATTGATCTTGCAATGGTGGACGAAGGATGGCTAATTTCAACTCCGCCAAACCGGAAAACCTCTCCGACTTCTTATTAAAGAATCACAGGTAGAATGAAGTGACAAATTTTATGTGAAGAGTAGATAATGCAACAAGTAAGTTGAATTCAGGAAGTATATTTTTGTTTCCCCAAAACCATCATCCCCAATTGTTTGTTAAGAATCTATAGCACAAAATCGCTTTGCCATGACCAATTTACTGTCTAGTGTAGAAAAATAAGATTGTACGACTAATCAACACTGCTTCGGAACGGCTATGGCTTTAGCGTATGGAGTTGACGGATTGGGTGATACGTGTGGAAACCTTCAGGAGAGAAGAAATTGAAGTATGCATCTCGAGAAACGTTATACGGTGATACGAACAACCATTCCATTCTTGTCTAAATGGTTTAATTTATTATGTAGCACGCCATTTAGTAATATTTGCTTAATTTCGCTCGCTCATTTTAATTCACACTACAAGTTTGGAATAATGAAACCAGAAAGTGCTCTAGTCTGTCAGTTAATAAATTCTCATTTGTTACTGGCTTCGGTGAATATTACATACTTATAGCAAGATAATCAAGACTTGTAGTTTATTGAATAAGTATAGATATGAATAATGGTTTCTAGATTCTAGATTAACAGGTTTCATAACAATTGTTTTCAAAATATTCAATATCTTTAATTAAAATTACAATGGATTAAATTAAATTCTGCAATGGATATATGGAAAAACTCTTTGATCTCCCGAATTGTGCCGACGGAACTTTCCTACATTCAGAATTGTTGATGAAACAATATTCAGTGTTGAAATTGTAAATCAAATGGTTCCTCCGTTTTCAGTTTACTTGACGCTGTACATTATAGGCGCTTTGATACGTTATGATGAAATGGAGACACATTTTTAAAACAAATATATAGGTTAGTAACAATCTAAGAGACAAATAATTACGGTTTGGCATTTCTGCTCACGGCATATTAAAGCACGAATATTTATGTACGTTGTCTTCTGTAGCTCAGAAATGTCATATGATAATTTTGTTGTCACTGGTAGTCAGGGCATTTAAATACAAGGACCCATTGCCTAAAATGTCTCCCCAGGCCGTATTTTTTTATCGGAACGACAGTGAAATATAAGTCACCAAGAGTCTGTAGAGAATGCTTATAAATTCGAAATGTTCAAATTAATCAGCAAGTCGGTGGTAACCCACTTTAATTTAAAGAATGACAAGATTGAAAACTATCAAAGCTTCTTTCAGCACGTTTTGGGCCACAATACTAATCACATTACTTAAGGAAAATAAAGTAAAAAAGTCGAGTCATGGTTTGGAAATACGAATTATTAAACATTTCTTTTCATTCAAGGCGAACACCATTACTAAACTTCACTTACTTGGATCGGATTAACCTTTAGCTTATAAAAACGCTAAAGTGTCGAGATTACCAGGGGCGCCGCTAAACTTTGCAAACGATTATATAACGTTATACATATGAGTGTAGTTACAATATTTGAGCAAGGGGTGCAATTTTACATTTTGTCAAATTCAAGCTAACCAATCAATACTGCTCCCAAAATACTCTCCAACTACAACTGAAAGGATTGCAAATGATGCATATTCCCCCGAAATAATCTAGTTGATGAACGGTTGAATATAAACTTAAATGAAGTACTGAATTAAAAATTAAGTAGTTACTTACACAAAATTGAACGATACATATATCTAGTATGCATTTTTAATCTTAGAGTGCTAACATTTTTCCATTCACTTGTTTATAGCTTGATACTAATATGTTCTCAAGGAGTTTATCAAAAAGATTACACCGTTTAATTTTTAAACTATTTTGGAATTTTAGTATTTCCAGAATTTTAACAGTAATGAATAAATAGATAGCGCATCGTGCTCTTGATAACTAGATATAACATCAAGTTGAATTTCAGTATATATTGAAACTTCTTTATTTCCTTTTTCGTAAACAGTTTAAATCATTGGCGACCTTCTATTGAACTAGAGTTAATTGCCCGGTCGTCGATTACATATTCAACTCAAAACTACGAACGTTATTCATATAGTATTGCGTAAGGAGCACGCCGCTGCCAAATATACAAAACAAATAAAACTAACCACAGGTACATTGGGTTATCCTTGACATTGCGATGACTTATCAACTTTAGTTTCAAAAATGGTTACTTCAAGCAATTTCCTCCTTTTGGTCTTAAACTTTTACGCAATCAAGATAAGTATTTCCGATGAGCAACAATATTACTCCTTCCAATTTGTATCATACAAATGAATATCCAGTATCGCTCAAATGATTGAGCGAAATGTGCAACATAATCCGTAACCATTTGTACCTGTACCTAAGTCATATAGATTGCTTAAAAGCAAAGTTTAATGAAAACTGATACATGTAAAATTACATGTATCAGTTTTCATTAAACTTTGTTTAAGAATAGTAATATTTTCCATCGTACTTTAAAACCGTGGTGTCGATACTCCTACAATCTCTGAACTAACTTATCGTAAAGCTGTTGATCAATTTAGCGTTGCGAAACCGAAATGATACATCTAAAACCGTAGGTTCTAAAACCTGCATCTGCAGTACATATATTAATTCATTCCACCCATGGTGATCCCGACGACGTCAAACTTCATCAATGGCGTCGTATAAATAAATTATATTTCTCTTCAATCTAATAACTAAATGTTACCCAACGCTGGGTAACAATTTTGACCAACAATATATATCATGCCGAAAAGGACACATTCGGCATATCGATCTGCTGCTCCGATGAATTTTGAAAGCTCCAAATTAAAAACATGTATGTTCGAACTGTGACCGACGTTGAGCATCAAAACATTCGGTAAGGATCCCATAATCCCACTAGGTGTGAAGTAACTGTTTCCAACTTTTACTCCCATCCGCTTGCACGGGGATGTGACTGATAACATTTTCAGAAATGATGTACTCTAAATGAAAGCCAGGTTCAAAATTGAGAAATTTTCCGCTTTCATACTCGCTTGCTGAATTACATTGATTTATGTTAGAACTACACATTCGTCGGAACATATATTGCAGGAAAAAAATATTATTCTGTTTATACCCCATTCAGTAAAACATTGTATAGTTGTATTCTTGTAACTTATTTTATTTCAGGGCACTTATACATTAAATGCACAATAATATTGTGTATTGCTAACTCGCTGACTACTGGATGGGAATTAGTATAGATAATGCATAGAAAGTAAAAACCCACCCCTTTCAACAAATTGAACACTTGTGGGTTCAAACCAATATGGTATATTTTCATTGTTATTTAAAATATTTAAACATCACCAGTTGAGGCGTTTTGCATATAAATTAATTCCTCTATTTTTGCAAAAAAGTAAATACCAAATGTAATTGTTTTCGGGTCCAAATAAAATGTGCTCGAAACTTAAGACTTAGCCTACGTATCCCTGCCAGGCATTTTAAATATACTCGCACGGAAGCTGAAAAAACTATCGTCGCGATCGTTTTAGCGAAATGCTTTTCATACAGATAGAATATGGCAATGGCCAAAGCATAGCTAAGCAATATGTAATAGAACATGAATCTAACATTGCCTTTCAGCAAGACGCTTCGTGATACGTCCGGTACATTGCGACGGGAAATGGCATTTTCCCTGGCTCTGTGGACTCTGGCATTATTTTGCCACTTCAGTCTCTCCACAAGAGATTCTTTAATACCAGATTCGACAAATGTCGATAACCTTCTGACGACAGCTTTTGCAGACGACGGGAAATGTTTCAAATGAGAAACCAGCGACGTTTTTTCGTATGGCCGTGTGCTGATCTGCACAAATTTTGAAGTCACATTGCTCTGTTCCAAAAGTTTGACAAAAAATCTGACAGCTTTGTTATACGTGTTGAGGTAGGCCACATTAAGACACGGGCTCATTTTGGGAATGAAGTAGCTGTCATTTGCCATTTCGACAAACTCAAACTTTGTTTTCGGATTCACAAGCAGGCGCTTGGTTGCATTATGCATTTCAGAATCCGTATTAGCCGAGCCCATTTCTCTACCAAGCTTAAAGTACCGCCCCATTAGCATAAAATAGTTTTCGTCCTCTAGCTCTGAGTTTGTGATCAAGTTCGATAAAAAGCCTTCGGCAGCTTCAGCAAGCAGTTTCTGAACGTTGGGATGATATAAGGTATAATTGGCAAGTAGTATTTCCGAAAATGTGAGCAAAGGTTTTATGTCGGGCGGTTTCGTCAACTCTTTCATGTTGTCGCCTTGGTAGCCGTATGTAAAGATTGCCCCTAGCAGCAGCCATGGAACTGTTGCCCACTTGCACGCATTTACAACTTTGGTTCCCTGACAAACCAACAAGCTGTACACAAATGTAAGATTTGACACAACATCAGCATTTGCTTTGCTCGACTTCAGATTCAGTATGTGGTCAATCAGGTGAACAAGAAGGCCAGTTTTAAATGCAAAATATATTAGGAGAATCCAGGTTGAGGTATCAAAAGCAGACAAGCAGTCTTTAAAAGTTAGACTGGCATACTCATCCTCCTCTGAGCATGAGGTGAAGTAGATATTGTTCTGACTCTGAATTCGATCCTCAATTGCACCCTCCCCCAACCAATAAAACTGAACGGTGGGATATAAAGGGAACCATATGTTTTCCACGACTTGATGAACAAGTGTAACGTTTCCAAAGACAAAATCCATTATTTGTAGCTGCATTGAAACGTCCGGGTCTTCTAGAACTAGATCAAAACTTATTTTTCGAGTTAAATCGTCGCTAGGTATAAGCGACACGAGCGGGATCCTTCTTTGTGTCAAGTGCTCCAATTGTAAAATGTCAGTAAGCGCGCCTATTGACTTTGCTAAACTTGAACGTCTCAGTTTTATCAAGTTTCTTCCGAGACGTGAAAAGCAGTTATTCATCTTTTTCATCAACATATCCGTCTACTTGGGCTCGAGTATGCCATGTCCTAGTTTACTTTCCAAAAGATATTTTTGAGTATCTGCTGATAACTGTTGTAGCAGATTTGAAATTATTTCAACTAGAAAGACACGGTCAATCAACACATGCGCACTATATTCAAATTGATGACTATGAGCTAAGCTCATCGGTATGATCAATTTAGTTGGTTGCGGTATCGTAGGGATATTGATAGACAACATTGTTTCCATGGCGAAAAATATACTCACCCTATTTATCGGTGTGTGACGCAAAAAGTCATGTCGTTTTAGAACAATAAAGTACAATGGACTCGATTCTAAATTGAAACTACGGCGCCAATGTGACTCGTGTCTTGCAAATAGATCATCTGGAAACACTTTGGCTAGTGTCGCGTTTAGCCAGTTAAAATGGAAATAGATTTTTATGGTCGAATAGTAGTCAAATTTAGTCCACCACTGCTTACTGTTTATTGGATGGATGTAAAGGAATGCGTAACATTTTTGCTTGTGTGGAAGTGGCACCACGAACTTTAGGATACTTTTTCGCTGTAGCAAATTGAAGCATTGCTTGCTCTTGTCGCAAATCACTCCACGTTTGTCACGCGAATAGTAAAATATACGAATTTGAACTGGAAAGGATGTTGGCGCTAAGTCGACTGGAGTGTCGAACATTAGTTCCTTTGAATTAGTCGGGGTTACTTTTCCAATCATGACATTTTGGATTATATCCACTGTACAGTACCGTAGTATATCCAGTTGAGGTGACATATAAATTCTAATATTTTTTGGTGTGAACGATGATGCAATCGGTATCAATATAACATGGCAAATAGCGCACCAAATTTTCCACATTTTGCGAACTTATGCATGGGTTCCACCAATTAAAAATATATGTATACCTATATGCGTGTGTGAGATTAGTAGGGATTCTCGGAAAGAATACAGAATATGTACTATCGTATTTAGAATGGAACGACGGATCAAATGGAATCCCACCGAACTAGCTCGCGACTAATATGGCTTTAGGGAACGTAGAAGCTAGTGGTGATTATTGATCTCGTCTTATAACTTGTCATTATACTGCTTTTAGACAAATTGCGTGATAATATAGCGATTGTAATCAAGATCCAGATAATATCAGCAAGTGGGGATTACCCAAGATATATTACTTTCTGATGGTATCTAGTTAGCTTCAGTGGCTTGTAAGGATTCAACATTAAATAGTTTTAAAAGATAATTAGTTTCAAAAGATAATTAGTTTCAAAAGATAATTAGTTTCAAAAGATAATTAGTTTCAAAAGTTAATTAGTTTCAAAAGTTAATTAGTTTCAAAAGATAATTAGTTTCAAAAGATAATTAGTTTCAAAAGATAATTAGTTTCAAAAGATAATTAGTTTCAAAAGATAATTAGTTTCAAAAGATAATTAGTTTCAAAAGATAATTAGTTTCAAAAGATAATTAGTTTCAAAAGATAATTAGTTTCAAAAGATAATTAGTTTCAAAAGATAATTAGTTTCAAAAGATAATTAGGTTCAAAAGATAATTAGTTTTAAAAGATATTTTGGACACATGTTTTAGCTTCATTGTTTTCAACATGGCGCTTTGAAAGCTGCAACACTTCTCGGAAGATCAACAAATGACATTGTTTCAGGTTCACGGGCATTGTTCCTATTTATCGTTTCTTGGAAGTTACGATAGAGCATGATCTTCCGTGGCTATATAAATAGAGGAACGACTGTCTATATCCTACATTCTGTCTATTAGTTTCATTTTGAGATTGTTGAAATTGCAGCAATATGGTAGATTTAAAAGCAAAATGGCTACATTTGGTCCTATCGTATTCAACTTTCACCAAGTCAAAGTTTTTGAATGCTTCACTGTCGTTTGTATATATGCTGTAAACCGTATACGTTTGAGCATGAAATTACATCGATAATTTAAGTCTCAGAATTCTGAAAAGGCTACAACCTACCAATGTCTACATTGGAGGCCGTGGCAAGGTGAACATCTACCAACATCATTGTGAGCACATGCAAGAAATTCGAGTCGTATTGCCCGTGCCATCTGAAAACAGTTTGTATGATTTCGCAATTACGATCGTCAGTTAATCATTTAGCAATAACTTAAACTGATAACATGTTTGAAAATATTAACTTGTGCAGCTTTTAAGCTATCGACGTGTATTTTTAAAATTACATTATAACACTGAAAGTCATTTCAGAGTACTGTCAGAACAAAACTGCCTTGACTCCATGCTCCATTTTGGTTCATGTATAAAAATTCCAAATATAAATGGACATGTTTCAATAGTATCGAGAGATAGCTTCTGTCACTATCGCTTTGACACAAAGCGAATTTGCCACAAAACCAAATATCCACACGTCCCAACTGGCCACATTTCCACTATCCACTCTGCCACAAATACAAACTACAACGAAGTAAATTGAGGTTAATATCTCAACCAGACCTAACCTAGCCCAACCTAACGCAACATACCATAAGTTAATCTAAATCTAAATTAAATTACCAGAACCTATCTATTACCTATCTGAATGAAAATATAAGCCCTTAAAACCAATTTTGCATTGTGACAGTTTGGCTTTGTGGGAAAATGAAATGTGGCCGTTGAGCCTTGTGCCAATTTGGACGTGAGGATACTTGGTTTTGTGGCAGTTTGGACTAACAAGTGTATTCGCGAGTGGATTTGCCACAAGTGGCAAATTGGCATTGTGGCAAGGCGATGCACCCCCCCCCCCTTTTATGTTAGTTAATGTCCTTGATATTCAATTTGTGCATTGAATTGTCGCATAATTTGTAGGATTTATCCGCCGTTCGAAATTCAAAACACGTTATTGATGTCTTAATATAGTTTAGATTAAGAGATTATTCCAAACATGGCATGAGAAACATTTCCTTCATTCACTCAAAAGTTATACGTAATTTCAGATAAACGCATGATCTTGTATTTAATATTATATCTTTGCTCCATTGAGTGTATCTATTCAATCAAATTGTCAACCCCAATCGTGTGGAAAGTCACTACCAATTCAAGTATTTTTAGTAGATCCAGTTTTTGTATCTCAATTGATTTATAAAACATAGCATGATTCGAGAATATATTTTAACACTAAATCAATGCCATCCGAATTACATCTATATGCTGGAGAATAGGAACTTTACAACACTTGCCGACTGACGTGGTTAAAACTTTGTTTATAATTTCGCTGAAGATTAATTAGCTTTGATCCAGAAAATTACTTTATAACAAGTATATAAATGTAATACAGGATTTTACATATTAGGAGTAGTCGGATGTGATTAATTTAAGGTAATGCTGGTTTCGACACAAAAAATTAGGCATGAAATATTCTAGTAAAAGGTGGTAACGTTCCATTGGATGATTAGTTGTGTAACATTTAATCATTTTATATTAGGTATACTTGCTCATTACTTCAATGGTGTTTAAAAAAGCCTTTTTGAACATAAGTGAATATATACGATTTACTTTACCAAGCTAATTGAACATAGATGTTATGGCTTTCTGTATTGATACTTTTTGTGGCATTACCACTGGCAGTGTGGATGTGTTTTGTACAACTAATTGTCATCGACCAAATATATAGTTTTTGACAGACCAACTGCAATCTCTCACCGTCGCAACAATTGCAAGTATTCAGTTGCAACATGGTTCTAATATAATAAAGTCATACTTTCAACAGGCAGTTCATGGTAAAAGCTCACTGAATTAGAATTGGCATTTTAATATACGTTCAAATATTTCAAATAGAATCACTTCCACACGAAGCCCAAATTCGAACTGATTTAACGTCGTAACTGAGACGACTAACATGTATGACTAATACTTAAGGTGTAGGTTAGTAGATCAAAAATGCTCGGTGAAGTTCTGGTATAGTACTGTGTAAAATAACTTGAAAATGTAAAATAAATAGCTAGAATATGATGTGTTTTCGGAATTAATTAATATAAGCGTATTAAAATGTAGGTTTGTATAGTGGTGATCGATGCAATCCAAAGATTATGCTAAATTATCTCTTATGAAAAGAATACTTTACATACTCTCTCCCATTTGAAATTGATATTGTATGGTACGCAAGTAACTACTATCGTTTTTGCCAGCGATCACAGTACACAGAATAATCTGCTTCAATTCCCACCAACTTTCCAGTCTTTATCAGTGACAAGATGTCATATCTGTACGACAGAATAACTCCGCAGGAGTACAATAACCGACCATCGACGTGTAAGCTGTTTTCATAATATTATTGAAGTACCATGTGACACTTCACATTGATTTTTGTTGCACAAGCCGAAACGGAATACCGATTTCTCGAAAGATTATTCTTTCTAAGCACAACAACAAACTGACGTCATAAATGTTAATAAAATGATTTTGTGTAACAATTGTGCCAGGATTACTTAACTAAGCTTAGAATGTAGTATCATACGTTTAATGTTGAAGACACATTGTAGTTTAGTTTAAAGCATCAGCAACGTGAAATAGTACACATAATAACATCTTTATTAGACACACTTTCATCTGTTTTTACTGAAATATTGATGATTCTGCTCTTCAACCAACATAGGTACGTAGTACTCTTTAAAAAAATAAACGACAGCTAGATGCTTGATGCTTCGGGGATTTAATGTATTTCTTCAATCTGCAGCTTAATAGCACAACTAAACAATCACAATTTTTAACCTTCCTTAAAGGTCACTTTCCCAACGGTTTAATGTGTTGTTGTAATCCATGGCCTTGTTGTTAGAAAGAGTAGTTACTGATAAAATGGTATAAGTTATACCGTATAACTAAAAGTGGTTGAACCATTTTCTAGACGAATGCTTAGCATGTATGACTGAATGCGTATGCTAAAGCAAAATAAAATCATTAGTACATCGAAAGCACGGGAACATATTACAATGCTATGCAGCACAATTTACATATTACTAATCGCAACCTGTTAACTATACGTGGTACCTAGCTCAAGGCTGTAGATTTTCAGGCACTAAACAATACTTCCACCAAGCAGGTGGTCTTAGCGATGGATCAGAATGAAGCGGAATGCATGAGGAGAGCACGTGAACATGAGATCTTTGAATCCAAGGAGGTAACGGATTTAGCAGAGCTGTCAGCAAATTTTACATTTATCGCAGGAGGCATCTCGAAATTGGTATGAAGGTCGTAATCGCTTGTGGAATCCTTCAAAATATTGGACGGAACCAAAGAACGACTGCTTTCCTGCTCCGTCGTTAACCAATACAAAATCCACCTAAGTTTGAGTATGTCGTCTCTAACAATCCCGATTTGGCAAACATGTTTGTGATTTCTGAAATTCTGGGTGGAACTACCTGTCAAGCCGATCCCGAGAGTTGCTCCGAAGCGATCGCTTATGTCCTTTGGCATCCGTTGAAGTAGGGAAGTTTCAGCGTTACATAATCTTTATTACACGCTAATCGGATGTAATCTCAGGATGAAATATTATGAAATGTGCTTAGTGTATCGTTAAGGGCTTGACAATTTTTCAGTAATAATGTCATGCATATTACATGATTTTCTAAGTAATAAACATGCGGGCCATAGTTATGATTAGGCTTATTTTTAGCCAACCCTTGCCACAATTCATTATGGTTTCATAACGAACTGCTTTGGAACAACAAGTAAATAAAAACATAACCATATGTCGCAACAGGATGTAGAATTGCAAATGCATCCACCTAATCACTGACATGTGTAATGTTACAAAATACGACCAATCAATTACAGCATTCGTTTACCACATGCTTCGTTCACATTCCCAACAGTATGCAGGAGGACAGGAGGATGTTGCATCAACTGAAATGGCGCAATCGTTGTATAATTCGTTATATAAAACATTACGTATTCTTTCCAACGCAAGTATGTCGTAATGTATTACAATGAGAGTATTATATTTATTAAAATGACAACGTAAAGGCGTCACAGTTATAAATAGAAAGATGCTCGTAGCTGTCCTTTGCATGTAACAATTATGACGTTCTCTCTTTCATTCTAGTCCTAGTCAGCAGTCAGCCAGTCTCACTTCTGAAATCTGATTGCAAAAGCCAAATACTTTAAACATTAAATAAATTCAAAGTTGTGTTCTTTAGTTTCCCCTTCTACAAAAGGAAAAGTCATGTTGATAGCACACAACTGGTTGCCACCTGTGAAAATATATTTTCACTTTTTTAGTAAATTCACCACCATTTTGCATTATGCCACCAAAGACGAAACGAAACCAATTTGCACTGTTTCGAAAACATCCGCTGGCATCTTCGTCAAAAAGTTAATTATTTCGACAATATTTATTGTCATTGTGTGGATTCCGTTTTTTCGCAACTGGGCGGCACTGTCGCTTCAAAAGCTTTCCATTTCCGTCTTTTTTCAAACCTGCATGTCATTTCACATTGCCTTCGCATTTACACTATACCAAAAACGAAAGGACGTCGAGGAAGTCTTTACTGCTCTCATTTCATTTGAGAAACGATACAATGGTAAGCCAAAAAGTTAAAACAGAGTAGTTGTTTTCGATGTTATCCAATATCTTATCTTGAATTCTAAAGATGACAACTGGACACCAGATGAAGGGAAATTTGGACTTACAAGGAAGGTGCACCAACCGAAGCAAGCCGAGGTCAATGAAAATTAGCACAAATACTAATTTCGGGGCGCTGATTTCATATCTGATGCAAAAAATCCCGTTTGGGTACATTCACATGAAGTACGGTATGGGTGTACCTCCGGTAGTGGCATTTTATTGATAATTTGGTTTGCCTTTGTGAACAAATCTTATGATGTGAATCGATATAGGAGTTCTTGGTGATCATTACTTGTCATGGCACCACGGGTCAAATATGTAATGCTGTGACGTGGCGGTGCTGAGAAGGATTGGGGGTCTAACATCTAATAAAGGTAACTTAAGGAACACGAGTGGTATACCCCTTAACTATAGGCATGATATATCCCTTAACTTAATTTAATTTTAATTTAATTATTATTGTGTTCTAATTGTCAACGTAATATCTACGAATTTCTTTTCGAAAACTTCTTTTCAATGTAATAGAATTTTGTTCCCATTGGACTAACAAAGTAAGCGACTTGCAGCATGTCATAAAAAGGCATATATTATCCATTAATTCCTGTCAACCTCAATCGAATGGTGTTTTGCTTATTAATCCACCCGAGTAGCAGTATGTAAGCGCAAATTACACAATGTGCGTTTTAAAAATTCAGTTCCATCATAATTTATTAAAATGTTGACGTGCTCACGTAGATGTCCTGTCAATCACAGTTTGTAATGCTTTTTCCATACTCATTGTCAACACCGTGCATACATAAATTATATCGCTGGACCTTAATATAACTATTAATTACTTAGAATATTCTGATATAAATGACAGATTGTTGCTCGCATTATATACAAATATTTGTATCAGTATTTGACTTCAATGCAGCTACAATGCAAGGATAAACACGAGCATTTATTTTCTGCGAACAGTGCATAATTTATTCGACAATGGATTTTAGTAGGTTGTGTCTTAAATTGAAACAAGACTGTATTATTATATATTAATATAAACGGCCGCAATGCCATTACAGTTTCTCGCCCGAAATGCAATAATTTGTTATGACAATTTGAGTTACCAATAATAACTGATGTTACGACATTTTATATAACTTCGGAACGGTTTCAGCCCACTCTACTAGACACTCGATATTCGAATCGATATTCGCCTCGTATTTCTGGCATCCTCATCAACCGTAATTTGAGCATATGAAGTGGATGGTGAAGTGTATCATTTTTATATGCGTCTTTCACTTTCTACAACTATTCAGATAAAAGATTTATCACATTGAAAGACGTTAACAGAAATTGTGCAGGTAATATTTAGCTAAAAGCGTGATTGGAAATGATACACTACACCATACATATTTGGCGATAAGGGGTTGTACACGTATGAACATGACAATTCGAGGTATCACAAAAACTCAATTATTTCGTATTTGCCGTAATTTCCGCAAAAACTTCTTTTATAATATTAAAGTACAACTCTTTCCGCACACGCGACATGTTTTAAACATTGCGGAAAGTTTGGCAAATTTGAGATAATCGTATTTCAAAAATGGCCGTTTTTTCCTTAAAACACGTGATAACTTCTACATTTCTCCACATAAATTAGTGAAAATTGGCAGTCCGATGCAGTTTTATATATAGTATCGTCACATTAAAACAAATTTCTAAAATAATTTAAGCTGTTTGATTTATTACAAATTTTCAATATTTATGGCTTAAAAGTTTGACCTGACCCCCTGACCTTTAGAAGCATCGTTGCGGCCTTATCGGCATACCAAAGTGACCGCAGCTTCTTACTCTATCCGGGCATGTAAACAGTAGAAAATCAATTTTTGCTGTCGGTTGAAGTCCAGACAAAAAACGACTGTGTAGTGGGAATGATTTTGTATTGTGAATATGTGACGCTACGATATTAATAGCTTTCTTTCGTTCGCGCTGATTTATCAAAAAAAACTGTTAGGTTACTTCTCGAATGCAACTAGTTGAATAGAAGCACAACATTAATGGCATTCAAAATAATATTCTCGCAGAAGTTGACAGTAGTCTTTTCGTCAAATAGTGCGGATCCATAACGAAAGGATATTGGAGCTTGAGCATCGACGCTCTTTTTCCAAATCTTGTATTCCACACTACCAGAAATACATTTAGTTTTCAGCACATTTTCCCAATGACCATACGAGCATTTTCCCCACTTTTCTCTAAGCAAACACTTGCTCCAAGTATGGCACAGTATTACCATATAGGCCACCGCTCCAATCATGCACAAAACCAGATAGAAAACAAAAGGGAAGATCTTCCAGCCCGAAATGATCACCCAAGTGTTGAGAACGCCGATGACAAACCCAATGCCCATAAGCAGCGCAGCTAAAGTTCTTATGGGAGCCATTCCAATCTGACACACACAGCGGAGTTGTATGTATTTGGTTAGGGACTTCGCATCTGGGGACATTCTAGCGCAGATATTGAGACAGTTGAAAATTATGTGACTGAAAGAAACAGATGGCAAGAACATAATGCTAATGGACCGACAAGACTCTACAACAGTCCATGTGGCAATTACAAGTCTGCTGGCAATGTTGGTGCCTTTAGAGGTGATTAAATTGTTGATCACATATCTCAACGGGTCCATGTTAGCAAGCACGCAGGCGGCTCCCAACAGCAATCCCAAAGAAAACAAGAATATCACCAAGCATATCATAACCATGCCCATAATATCTGCCTTTCCATCGTTACGCAAAATGTTCACAACGTCTGGAAATGCAGGCAAACGATTCAAATACAGCAATCCGTATAGTACAGGAAATAATTGGTACACATAACAGCTTAAGATTAAATAATTCTATACCTCGTTTTAGCAGCGTACTGGCGGAAACATGACGGAAATATCTCACAGGACGATTATCATTTCTAACGCTTCGGTCAAACCGATGGAGAGTGTTGAAAAGCTCCAGAAATAGTTCCTCTCCTTGCATCAACGTGAGCACGATGATTCCGGTCACCAGTATAGCTAGGCACAAGATGAAACAGTTGAGTAGAACAAAATGTAATGACTCCGAGTTGGCGGCAGATCTGTGCAGAGTATACTTCAAGACAGCATACAAGGGAATGAATATGTGCGCAGTGACTGGTAAAATGGAAAAATAAAACGGAAGCAATTTGTGCCAACGTGGCTCAAACTTGAAACATTCCTGGGAAATGTCCATTGAGAATGGATGGCAGTACATGTACCTGTCGTACAGAGCATTTTGTAGCTGATAGGCTTTCCACATTAGCGTCGTTGCCATGCTGTTGGAGGAATATGATACGTCGTGTTAAAACATTTCAGGGGTTTACCTACAGAGTCTTATTGCAAAGTCTTATATGCAGCGCTGCAAAGCAATTTGTGAACAAGTTGTACAAACGGTCCGTGTGACGCCACTTTGACCAATACTTATACTGACACAACCATGGATAGTTTAACTAAATTACAGGTGTTGAATTTTATACAAGTAAATGTACATTTATTTCTCTCCAGCTATCATATCTGAGAATAATAATATAATGGACGGAAAATGTCTACAAAACTCTATAACAGAATCCATTTATTTAGAGTGACTTTTTGAGTTTCGGAACATGAAATTATAAAAGCAAAATTGCAACGTTTTAGAAAATGGGGCATGTAATGACGGTGTTCACAGGATATTGTCCATTGATTCTTATATTTCTATTGCCAATCGTTTCTGGAAAAAGTGAAACGGTGAGCCGTCTGATCTACGTACTAATTTCCGTCAATATTTGTGTATTATATACAACTTTTCTGTAAATACTCAAGAATGAAGTACAGTATAATAATAACATATACTATATAATAATTTGATTATTTCTTTAATATCCAATATGAAATGTGCACCATATGGATATTACGTAGCAACGTGAACACAGATTATTGAATTTAAATGGGAGTGGCGTATTGATTACAGCTGCAAATTTTAACAATTTTCGAGTCAATTACGAAATCACTGGACAGGGAAAAGAATTCCACAATGGCACGCTTAAATTTTAAATGAAAACCCGATCGACATTTCCCTTCAAATGGTATTAAATTAATTTCCAATTACATAAAAATGACCTCGCAATGAACCATTATCGCTGTGCTTGGTCATGCGATTACTCGAAAATCCCCTACTATTACTTTTTGTCTAATCCCATTTGGGATGCATTTTTATGAATAATTCGTTCGATTGTTTGTGAAGTAGTCTGCAGAAAAGGCAAATGTAAACTCCAATGATCACCAGTATGCTCGATAGCGTGTTTCAAGTCGCGATGGTATTACGTATAATTCGTATTACATTTCCAATCCAATTTCAGCACATTCATTTTATCTCTAGGCACGCGTTTTGTTCAAGTCTTAAAGAAAAAAAATACAACATGATACTTATATTGTAAAGCGTTTATTCTAATGGGCGAATTTCATTTATGGCATTCTATACAATATTCCGATAAATGTTTAATGTGACACCTTCGTCAAATATCGAGAATAAGTATCGCTTTCAGGACAACTTCCCATACCCACAAGGCCATTTTGACCACATCAATTGATGAGAGCATTTTTGACTATACGTGCGACACAGAGAAGGGTTAGAGATATCATCATGTATGACACCGCATTGCACTACAAATCATTTAATCAGATGAATAATATCTGTACTTATTGCATTCCCCATAATGTTTCGAATAAGTTTATTCTCGTTTCTCTGTCAATTAGAGCCGATCCATAACGAAAGGAAAGCGTTTACATATCTTATAAAGCAGACAACGACAAATCAATTCGGTGTTAAACACCTTTTCCGAATACTAGTAGGGACATTTTGCCCAAATTGACGTCAGTATTATTTTATTTCTCTATCTATTTATGAAAATTATATAACTATTCATCATTTAAAATGCACTATATGCAGAAGGTATGCCAGTTACGTGTACGTATATAGTCAAGTGAAAGTAGATTACAAAATTAAACAATATTCATAATTTAAGAGGCTTTTCCAATCGATACACGTGCTACGATAATGTCCTATTACTTGACAACCGTTTGACCTTTCCAATTGTGTTCATTTGTAAGACATGTCCTTCGAGACTACAGCAGTCAACAGTTTGACAACGTTAATAATAAATACAATATCTACTTAAACATAAGTATAATATTTATGGCATGCTCCACAATGTTGCGACAAAAGTTTATGAATATTTATTTATTTATTTATTTATTTATTTAAGTCATCACATCACCCTTTTATAACAGCAATTAAATTCAAACACAATAGCATGGTGGTACATGGGAAAACTCATCCTAGAAAAATCTAAACATGAGAAAACCACGCACAGCCGTAGCCCAAATTCGTGCACCACTTGTCAAATCGGGTATTAAAGAACAACATACACTTACTAACTTCCCATATGTTTGGGTTTTTAATAATAAATTAAAATAATACAGAATACTTATAGTTCAAGATCAGAATTTTTTTTACACACAAAAAAGGAACGAACAAAAAAAAATACACAATTGAAAACAAAACTATTGACTAATTCTTACACATTACACTTTACTCAACAAATATGCTTTCAAATTTTTCTTAAACACTGTAAAACTGGCTTGGTTACGCAAGTCGTCTGGAAGGTCATTCCAAGCTGCAACAGCTCTAAAACAAAACACACCTGTTCCCAATTTTGATCTCGGTACAAAATCACATCTGGCAGCTTGTGAATTTCTAGTCAAATAAGTGTGTACATCCGAAGCTTTGTAGAACATATTTTCGAATGAAGGGATAGTACCCTGTTGGTTAAATTTAAAGAATATGCACAGTGTCCTAAACAGGCAGAGATCTTTTGGAAATAGCCAGCACAAGTCATTTCGGATCAAATCTGCAACCCGATCATATTTCCTCAACCCCATTACCAGTCTAGCTAGTGCTCGTAAAATGCGTTCTGCAACTTTTAGAGTTTTATTGCTAGCAACTCCCCACACAATTATCATATAATTCAATAAGCTCAGAATAATGGCATTACCAATTACCGCTAACGTATCTTTTGAGTACATATGCCTAATGACATATAACGATCTTAGTCTTAAATAACATAATGCCGCAATTTTGTTTAAATGTTTATCAAACCGAAGTAACGGATCGATTATAAGCCCTAGACATTTCAAATACTCCGAACATGGTATGTTAACTACTCCAATATTGATAGAGAACCCTTTCATTGCATTTTTTATATTGCCCACGGAACACGTGATCATTTTTGTCTTTTCAACGTTAAGGCAAAGATCATTCAGAGATAGATAGCTCTGTAATCTTGCCATGTCAGATTCAATCCTTTCCTGCAGACGGTCGAGTACCTTATGACTACCGACATACACAAAGTTAGTATCATCAGCAAAAATAACTGTTAGATCGCCACAGCGAATATCAGGAAGGTCGTTGATGAAAAGAGCAAAAAGGATCGGACCAAGGTTACTTCCGGCGGGAATACCAGCTAACGTTTCAAGAATAGAAGAATATTTCCCATTGACATCAACAAACTGAGAGCGGTTGGTCAGGTACGATTTTAACCAACAATCACTGATTCCATATTTATCGGCAATTTTATGCAAAAGCTTTCTTCTATTAACAGAGTCAAAAGCCTTTATTGTCGTGTCCTCGTCAAATAATGCCGACCCATAACGAAACGAGATTGGAGCTTGAGCATCCACCGTTCGTTTCCACATCTTATATTCCCGATGACGACTAATGCACCCAGTTTTCAACACCGTTTCCCAGTACCCATACGAGCATTTTGACCACTTTGAACTCAGCAAGTTTTTGCTATACGTGTGGCAGAGACAAGCCAAAGGAAGGGTTAGTAATAGCACCATGTAGGTCACCGCGCCAATCAGACACACAGCCATATAAACCAACACCGGGAAGAATTTCCACCCCGAAACAATAACCCAAGTAACGATAACTCCGATGACAAACCCAACGCCCATCAACAAAGCTGCGAAATTTCTGACACCGGCATACCCAATCTGACAGATGCATCGCAACTGTATGTACTGATTTACGACGTACATATTCGGCGACATTCTAGAAAAGGCTTGCAGACATTTGTACACTGTGTGAGCTAATGGCAAGGACTGTAGAAACGCTATTGACAACGACCGACATGACTCCATCGCAACCCAACTCCCGAGAATAAGTCTGCATGAAATATTGAGGCTTTTAGTGACTAGAGTTGTTGAGCCTATTAACTTGTTTGTAATATATCGCAATGGGTCCAGATCGGCGAGGACTAGAGCACTTGCTAATGACATTCCCACAATGAAAAGTATGACCACAATCATAACCATAACCAGTCCGAGTATATCTGCATTTTTGTCTCTGCGCAAAATACGTATAAATTCTAGAAATGGAAATTAAGGATTAGTTATATATATTTTTTAATCTGATGAAATGTTAAAAGTTTTGTTGTATTTTGCACAAAGCAAATTACCCCTTTGCAATAGTTTTCTGGATGACAGGCCACGTGAATATCCTTTGGGACGATTGTCGTTTCTTACGGATCGATCAAATTGAGTTAAATAATTTAAAAGCTCTGTATTCAGTTCGTCTCCTTGGAAAATGATGACGAGGTTGAGACCAGTGATTAGAGTAGCTAAGCAGAGTATGAAAAAGTTGAGCAAAACTATTGCGATTGACTCGGAGTTAGAAGATTTGAAAATTATATACTTCAAGACACTGTACAGAGGTACTAGGATGTGAGCACAAATTGGGCCAAACGAAATGTAAAACGGGATCCGATTTTTCAATTTCTTTTCCAACTCGAATCGTTCTTGGGAAATGTCCATGGAGAGGACATGCCGGTAAATACATTTCCCGTAAATCCTGTTTTGAAACTCCCACGACTTCCACATTAATGGCGTCGCCATGATGACAATTGTTTCTCCAAGTTGGCTCACTGATGGGCTTCTCGGAAGAAAATATGTATATTCAGCTTTTAATGAGTACAAGTATTGATAACAGCTAACGATTTTCTATTGAGGCAAGTTTGACAGTAAATTTCAATTCCTGTAGTTTGGTAGAAAATAGTTCAAAAATGCAGTTCTTTAGGAAACCAAGGAGAACTCCTTACAGCTTTCCTTGCGAGGAGAAGAGGCTTACTATTGAAAGTCGATACTGGGCATTATTTTTAAACTTTTTGTCGATGGAATTGGGTGGAAAACACGAACTTGTAGAACGGATTAAATTTTGCAGAAATTGCTTTCTATTTATAAGAAATCATAATAACGTATTTTTAAAATTTAAATAAATGTATGGGCTATGCTCATATTATACATACAGGCAGCAAAGTCAGCTCTTATTTTCAGGCTCTGATAGTATCCATAATTTTTGAAATTAACGACGTAATATTAATTTTATTAATACATTGGTAATATTGCTAATATTGGTTTTAACTCTGGGACGATTCTATCTGATTGCCTATTTGGTAACGTCAATGTTAAAAATGTACGTTGCTGTCATAAGCTTAATAACCTTAATTATTCAACGTTATTACCGGACACATAACTAATCGTGTTCGATACGTAAAAACGTATGTAAAAAACGTAAACGTACATAGTATATTGTTTGCCGATCATTAACATGAGATGAAACCTACTCAATAATAGTCCAGATGAAACCCACAGGTAGTTTACCTGGCTTTCTGTGTACAGTTTTATTATGAATAGCACTGCTCACAGCTAGAAATCTGAGAGTTGTCAGCGTAAGGCTGAATATATATGTCATATTTCGTCACAAAAACTTGACGGGAAAACGAAGAACATTTTAGCCATTGTTTACTATAAACAGGGAGATGGATTTTTCTAATCAGTTTCAACCCATATACAACTCAGCGCATTTATACTGTCAAGAAGGATGTCTCTATTAAATAAAAACAACTGTGCGAGACAGGTAAACGTTGAACTATTTAAGAATGGTTTATTGACTACAACGCGTTTCGAATAATCTTCATCAGGTAGTCTGTAACATTTTAAATTGGAAAACACAGTTTTTTAGTAAAAAATATTTAGTAAAAAATAAATATAAACAGCTTGAACGATACAAAATATAACATTAAATCACATTAATAACAAATTTAGTTTACTTGAAAATGTGATTGATAAACTTACCGGAAACAATTTTTACTTCATATTTAAAAATGTTTAAAAATAATAATAAGTCAAATATTATGTGTACATAAAAATTATTTTGTTGTTGTGGATTCTACGTCCAATAATGTAATGTAATGTCAAGGACAGATTAGACCAGGACTTAGCTTGTGTATATTATTGATACTATTTCTAGGACGTGTACAAACAAAACCATACCTATCAATGTATTATTCATTCAGAAGCATTTCTTTTATATTCTTTGTTCTGGAGAAGACGACAGTTACCGCTAAATTTTCTATGTTTGGATGATACCTATCCATACAATTTTCCTTTATGTTGGAAATAATGAGCTTTACTATTTTCTGTTTGTAAGCTCTGATACAGTTATAGAATGGGAAAACCACAAAGACTTTGTTCTCATCGTTTTCTTGGAGAATAGGCTGATCATGGCATTTAATGTTAAATTTTTCCAAAATGGAGGGATTTTGTTTTCGAAGGTACGTTATCAGTAAATGTTTTTTAGGTTTTAGAGTGGATATTCTAGGCTTACTGATTAGATTTAATAGTGTGGCATATAACAAAGAGTGTGCATATCCTCTAGATAAGAATTTGCTGTATAAATTTTTCAAATGTTGAATGCGCGTTGACATTTCACTACATAATCTAATAATGCGCAGGCCTTGAGAATAAAATAATGAGTTCTTTAGGTGAATGGGGTGATTTGATTTGGCATGCAGGTACACATGTTTTGAGATTGGCTTTGTGAATAGTTCTGTGGAGATTGTATTATGATTTTTTAACCTCACGTTGACATCTAAAAAGTTTATGTTGGATTCGTTATATTCGAATGTAAAGTTCAGGTATCTATGTTTGATAGTATTTTTAAGCCAAGAATCAATATCTTCAATGTTTGTTACATCAAGAATGAGAAAAATGTCATCTAGAAACCGTTTATAGAACACAAATTTTTCGTCACTAAAAATACCTTTGAGTTCGTTGAATACTGTAATATTGGCAACTGATACGGACGCAGCATTACCCATTTCGATACCTTTATGTTGGTAGTACATTTGATTGTTATAAGCTACATAACTGTAGTCCAGGCTAAGGCTTAATAGCTCTAAAATATCTTGCTCATTAAAGTCAAAGATATTTTGGATATGCTTATTTCTCATATAGGCGTTGCTACAGTGTTTTTTACAATCACTAATATTTAAATTAGGGTATAATGCTTCCACATCAACAGAAATTAGGCTATATTTACTAGATGGATTCAGTTTTATATTTTCCAGTAGAAGAAGAAAATGTTGTGTGTCTATTAATAGGTCTTTCACCTCGAATAGGCATGGTTTCAAAACAGTCTCTAATAATCTTGAAGCGTATTTATTACTTTTTCGGAAAGTACTAGAAATTGGCCTACCTTTAGGGAAAATGTCCCACTTTTTATGTACTTTTGGTAAAATATAGAATTTAGCTGGTTGCTGAATGTCAAACGAAAGTTTTTTGATATCATAAGATTTTGGTAATTTTTTGGAGAAACGGTTTAACTTGTCTGTATATTCCATCATTGCGAAATCAAAAGCTGTAGTTGTAGATGGATGGTAGGTATTTAAATCGTTAAGCTGCCTCTTCACTTCCTCGTCATAAGCATTTTTATCAACCAAACAAATACCTGCATTTTTATCAGCTTCTATTACTAGAATATTATTATCTGAGCAAAATTTACTGAAGTCTTTTAAAATGTTAATAAATATATCTCCGTCTTGAAACTTGTCGGCTGAGAATATTTTTTGCCATTTTTTACTTAATGTAGGTACATTAAAAAGCTCATGAGTAATAGGACATTCTTTGCCTTTGTTCCCCTCTAATCGCCTAAAATCTTTTTTACATTTAATCAAAAAATCAGAGTCATTATTGCAGTTCGGATTAGTTTGGAAATATACTTTCCATGAGATCTTTCTAACTGCTTCAGCAAACGATTTTTTAAGTAGTCTAAAATTTGGATTTTGTCCAACACAGAATTTTAGTCCAAGTAACAGTAATGCCCTGAATTTTACTGGAATCTGAGATACAGACGTCAGGTTGTGTATTCTGTCATTATCACAACATCGTAATAATTTAAGTAAAAATGATTTTGTTTTGTTTGAACACGTACCTAAAATCCCAAAAATCTTCTTTACATTAAAATATTTTCTGGTCTTAGAATAAGAGGTTACATTGGCCGATTGTCAATCCAGGTCCTTAACAATGGGAGTAATATCTTCATTCCTTGGAGTCCTTGGTTGTGAAGTCTCTCGAGCATCGTTCTGGAATGAAGATGACGATTGTGGACGAGTATTCACATTTTTGATGGGGTTCCTAAACGGCTTGTTTATCGCTGACCCAATTGGTCTAGGGAAATTTGCATTTCCATTGTTATTAGGAAATCTTCCTCTGAACTTCGTTTGTTGGAAATGTTGTGGTGCCTGTGGACGTGGAAACCAAGAGCGTTGAGTATGCTGTTGACGAGGTGGTGGCCAAGAGGAAGGTGGATGAGGAGGAGGAAACGGAAAACGGGAAGATCCAATTTGCTGCTGATTAAAATTGTTTTTGTTGCGGTCCTTTATATTGTCATAAGTTTTATTTTTTGGCTGAGGTTGTGATGACTGTTGTGGTATCCATGATGAATTTGGGGTCGACGATAACTGCTTACGACGGCGTTGTGCCTTTAACTTGGCTCTTTCAACAAAGTCATTGCAGGAATTTATAAAGTTGTCATATTCATTTTTGACCACATCAGAAGAAAACGACTCTGTTGAGTTTGAAATTCGCGAACTAATTTCATTTGCCAAAATATTTTTCGTCTCTGGGTTGATTTCTGCTGTGGCTCTCCATCTTGGTTGAATGTGTTTGATCTTGTTTTGGTAGGCTTGCCAGTCAATGTTTTTAACAGGGTATTGCTTGACGAATTCCATCTTCCCTTTTAAGAACATGATGTTGAAATGTTTAATTGTTTCTGATTTTAGATTATCAGGGGATGTGCTTGTTTTTAGTTCCTCGAAAATGATATAAGCTGACCGTAGTTTAAGAAGTTCACAAACGAAATCTGTTCCCTCCGATGCGTGGTTTTGTAAATGTATCGCTAAACTTTCTTTGGCGGTGGTCATCCTTTCGAGAGAGAGTAGTGGCATATCCTTAAAGTTTGGGATTGACATTCTCGCATTAACGTTCAGTACCGATTTTTTCTCAGCCGTTGCCCCGCTGATATTGTTGTTGAAATATTTACATTGGAAATATGTCAAAAGTTGGTGCATTATTTTTATTGTGGAATCCGTTGTGATGGATGTTGTTGGTTTTTGTGACGCCAGATTAGTGATGTCATCATCACTAGGTGAAGCAGGAAAGAATCCAATTTTAACCAGAGTGTCGGCGTATTCCTTCACAACAGAGTCCCTGTTAATTTCGTTAATATAAGTGTGAATAGTGAGTTCTTTATTTGGATCCATTTGATTGATTCGAATGGTAAGGGCGCTAGTAAATTCCTCATCCTTTTGTTTCTTTGATTGTGGGTCTTCATCCAATTCCCCATTATGTGTCCTTTTCGTGGATATTCTGGCTGATAGTGGCAGTCTGTTTATAATTTTATTGTTTGGCGTCTTTTCGGCTTCATCAGCAGCAGTACTCAGCTCCATGTCCAAGTCGTCATCCATTGATTGGCTGTTGTGAGCCATTCTTAAATAGGATCCTAAGATGCACCAACGTTTAAGCCACGGAGGTGACTAATATATTAAATAAAAACAACTGTGCGAGACAGGTAAACGTTGAACTATTTAAGAATGGTTTATTGACTACAACGCGTTTCGAATAATCTTCATCAGGTAGTCTGTAACATTTTAAATTGGAAAACACAGTTTTTTAGTAAAAAATATTTAGTAAAAAATAAATATAAACAGCTTGAACGATACAAAATATAACATTAAATCACATTAATAACAAATTTAGTTTACTTGAAAATGTGATTGATAAACTTACCGGAAACAATTTTTACTTCATATTTAAAAATGTTTAAAAATAATAATAAGTCAAATATTATGTGTACATAAAAATTATTTTGTTGTTGTGGATTCTACGTCCAATAATGTAATGTAATGTCAAGGACAGATTAGACCAGGACTTAGCTTGTGTATATTATTGATACTATTTCTAGGACGTGTACAAACAAAACCATACCTATCAATGTATTATTCATTCAGAAGCATTTCTTTTATATTCTTTGTTCTGGAGAAGACGACAGTTACCGCTAAATTTTCTATGTTTGGATGATACCTATCCATACAATTTTCCTTTATGTTGGAAATAATGAGCTTTACTATTTTCTGTTTGTAAGCTCTGATACAGTTATAGAATGGGAAAACCACAAAGACTTTGTTCTCATCGTTTTCTTGGAGAATAGGCTGATCATGGCATTTAATGTTAAATTTTTCCAAAATGGAGGGATTTTGTTTTCGAAGGTACGTTATCAGTAAATGTTTTTTAGGTTTTAGAGTGGATATTCTAGGCTTACTGATTAGATTTAATAGTGTGGCATATAACAAAGAGTGTGCATATCCTCTAGATAAGAATTTGCTGTATAAATTTTTCAAATGTTGAATGCGCGTTGACATTTCACTACATAATCTAATAATGCGCAGGCCTTGAGAATAAAATAATGAGTTCTTTAGGTGAATGGGGTGATTTGATTTGGCATGCAGGTACACATGTTTTGAGATTGGCTTTGTGAATAGTTCTGTGGAGATTGTATTATGATTTTTTAACCTCACGTTGACATCTAAAAAGTTTATGTTGGATTCGTTATATTCGAATGTAAAGTTCAGGTATCTATGTTTGATAGTATTTTTAAGCCAAGAATCAATATCTTCAATGTTTGTTACATCAAGAATGAGAAAAATGTCATCTAGAAACCGTTTATAGAACACAAATTTTTCGTCACTAAAAATACCTTTGAGTTCGTTGAATACTGTAATATTGGCAACTGATACGGACGCAGCATTACCCATTTCGATACCTTTATGTTGGTAGTACATTTGATTGTTATAAGCTACATAACTGTAGTCCAGGCTAAGGCTTAATAGCTCTAAAATATCTTGCTCATTAAAGTCAAAGATATTTTGGATATGCTTATTTCTCATATAGGCGTTGCTACAGTGTTTTTTACAATCACTAATATTTAAATTAGGGTATAATGCTTCCACATCAACAGAAATTAGGCTATATTTACTAGATGGATTCAGTTTTATATTTTCCAGTATAGTTCAACGTTTACCTGTCTCGCACAGTTGTTTTTATTTAATAAATTAGCTTAAAAATTACAAAAACTCCAACATTCAACTCCTAGCACAATGTTGTCAAAAACCTGGTAACGGTTATGACACAGATGCTGCTAAAGGCAGTGTTGGGTCACCGAATCGCAACAATTATATTCAAGGTGATTAAGGAAAACATATTTTTATGAACAATTATGGCCGTCAGCCATTACACGAAGAACTAGTTTCAAAATTACACACATGGGTAAAACGATGGGACGGGATCATGTAGTTCGTTCTGAGTATTTATTTTGCGGAAACGGCTACAAGTTGACCAATTGGCATGTGGAGTGAAATTGGAATATCTTTACGCTTGTATGCTTTAAATTTACTTAATGTCCTGTTATTCAATTTGTGCCTTGAGTTCCTATGTAATTTGCTGTATTTATCCGCCATTCGAAATAAAAAAATATGTTCATGGGGACTGAGTTCACATTAGATTAAGAGATTATTCCAAACATGGCATGAGAAAAGCTAATAAAACTTTCAAAGAGGGCACCATTTTCTGGCATATGAGAAGTTAGATGATTTTATTGGTATGCACACATTTTAGTGTAAACTGCTATAATGCTATGTGTGCAAAAATGCATTAGTCGAATAGATTCATTTGGACGACGGAAACAATGTCAACCTGGTCAAAACAGGTCCGGGACAAGTAAGCATCTCTCCGTCTTTCGTCCAATTATTATGTAATTTCAGGCAAGGCATCTTCCTGCAAGTAATATTTTATCACCGTTGCGCTCATTTCAAAATATCAAAGATTGATCAGCCACAACTTAAAAGTGGATATTGTGACGTAGCGGTTCAGGCTATCACTAAAACCATCGCTTGCGTATTCATATGTATTTCCACAGCGGACTGATGACACCAACAAGTAAGGTTTCATGTCTTAAAGACTGGTGTCTCGAGATTGAAATTTACTGACTATTCTCCTGATAGAATTTAACAAATATTATTTGGAGACATCGCGACGGGCAAAACCAGAAAGACTCCTTTCGTGGCATGACATTTACACTGCTTACAATAATCGTTAATTATGGATGAATGTGATTGAGCATAACCAAAAGAATAATAAGCGGTAGAGTGGTAGAACCGACTAGCCTACTCCGGAGAGGTAGCAGCTTCTGGCGTCATCGGCTTAATTAACTAAATTGGTTTCCGCTGGACGTCATTCTTATGTGCATAAGAAATAATTCCAGTCGAAGCCAGTGCCAACGAGGAATATGCTGGCTTTTTACATTTGTGAGCTTAATGTTGTTGCAGCAATATTGTTGGCAACTATCAACATATAGGGAAGCCAAGTTAGTTAGTACAGTCGTTTATGCATTTGGTAGTTTTTAATGTATTGTAAATAATCTATTCGAAACGAAATACAGTTTCTCGGACAGTTAAAACACAACTAAACTAGTGTTTTGTGCAGTACCATCCACCAACGTATGTAACCAAATCAAATTTCTTTTCGGTCGCTCGTTACCTTGTTTTTGGAGCATCACATCTAATAGTAATTCAGTAAATCTCTTGAACCACTGAAATGTAGCTTACTCAAATGCAATCTAATTCCAGGTATAATATACACAGAAATGTGTGTAATGTAACATGTATCAAAGTGAATTAGATCATTTTTGTAACATTAAGGTGGCCCAAAGTTTAAAATTTGAATTATTCAAAAATGTAGTTTCTAATCAAAGTAGGTATAAATTGAAGTAATTCACTTTCTCCTATAACGTACCAAGTTCCAAGTTTTGGCGGTGTAATTTGTGAAATGAATATTTCAGATACCTCTTGTCAAATTAAAGTAAAGAGCGCTCGTTTCCGTGCTGAGACACAAACCATGTACATCTTGTCTAATTTCTTGAGATGTACATGCATACGTGGACTGCAATAAGCCGTACTTTAATCGCGGGTTTTTTTAAATTTATAATTTATTTATTTCAGTTGTTAAAATGGACAATTTTGAACTTTTCCAGCTCTCGTGACAGAGATGTACATGTATATTATCCATACTTTGAACGTACTACTACTACATATGTAGTGGCATGAATGAACAACTACTTTTTATGTGTAATATTAATTCCTGTTCTTTTCTCCACTAGTATATATATCAAATGATATTACATTAATTTAAGGACAACTACAAATAATTACGTTTGCGTGGTGGGCTTCTTCTCGGATCTGCGCACTTCAATAATACGTCTGACCAACCTGCTAATCATATCGGCGTTGACTTACAGCAGGTTAAAAATTGAAGCTCAATGAAATTAACTTACAATTTACCCTATTTCTTGAAAAGCAGTACAAAATTAAAGTTGAGTATTTGTATAGAGATTAAGTAAATGCACTTGAATTCATGAATAATATACTATTTTGTTGTTTGCTATTTGGTGCCTACAGACTAAATGAATATTAAGGATCCTTACAAGAATATGTGATTAGGGTCAGCAATAACGGCTTCTTTACAGTAACGGCTTACATATATTAGAGCGGAATAACAAGCATACTCTCAAGACCTGAACCCCTAATCACGTTCAAGGCTATTGAAGATGCGCTGGTCAGTGGATACAAGATACGATAGGAATATGATAATGATGACACGCGTAAAGTGTTTGGATTCGATTTTAAATTGGAAAATATTTACGGACTACTAAATACTAGGATCAACTGTACCTATCAAGACATTGCGTTTGCTGAATTGGGGAGATGAAACAGATGGAACTTGATGGTGAAGTGGAGAAATTGATAGCCCGCAATGAAACAGTTTATGGAAGGTTTAATCTCTTGAAAATTCCAGTGATTTTTTTCGCATAGGCTGGTATATTTCCAGGCTCACACGACGAACCGAGACTGGCTAACGGGGACGTTTTCAGGAATTGTTGAAAGTGGGCTTAGGGAGCATTGGGATCTGTCAGCGGTAAGGTGGCGTCAACAAAAACAGCAACTGATGTCACCTCAAGTTAGCGTGTCCGACATTATTGACAGAGACGAAATTGATTTTGACAAGTTTGCAACGGTTCTGTGTTTGATAAGTGCAATGATTTCATGGAGTAGTTTTGTGTTTCTTCTAGAGACGAAAACCATTAACCGAGTATTTGAAGCCATACTCTCATGCGTAGAAACTTGTCTGGGAAATACTGACTATACCGAAATCAGAATTAGGACACTATGGACGGCATTGAAAAAATTAAAGTTTAGACGTGGACACAAACTTAAGCGCACCATTAATTCTTCTATTGCTCCACCGAGAAGTATAATTAGAGTGCAAATCTTGATGGATTAAAATACGGCTGATTGTATAACCATGCCTTATAATTGTGTATACGCCGTAAATCACTAATGCACACAAGATCTGTCTCGACATAACGACGATTCTCAAATGTGTCGTTTGAGTAGTAATGCGAACATAGACTACAGACATAGATCCCAAGGTCTCAAGCCTCTTGCCGTTAATATTTTAACGCTGCCCCGTTAAAATTTATTAAGCAAAATCATCATCAATGCCCATTGCAGTTTTATCAGGTCTCATAATTGCCTTTTCACTACTGTGAACAAATATTAATCACCAACTTAAATTTTTTCTTTTTCTTGGCATATAAAATGTATTCTCTTAGAACCACACCAAATGAAAGTTTAAATTTTGCTACATTCTATAAAGTCAACGAGTCGTCGTCTAAATTTTGTGGTTATAATACAATGCTTAATGTAAGTGCTCCTAGTCGAAAATTTGTATTCTACGGTACGTAAGTTAATTATCCTTCTTTTACTAGCAGTTTCAATGTAACAACGGTTTATGTCAAAAATCCGGAAATCCAAATATCCGGAAATCCAAATATCAGGAAGTCCAAAAATCCGAAAAAACAAAAATCCGGAAATTCAAAAATCGGTAACTCAGAAAATTGGTAAACACATATATTTTTGATTCAATTATACCTAGTTCGATTATCCTAATCTAAACCAACCTAACCGAACCTAACCTAACCGAACCTGACTTAATTTAAACTAGTCTCTCTTTGATTTCTCTTCAATAGTTTTCCGGATTTTTGGACTTCCGGATTATTGCATTCCGGATTTTTGGCTTTCCGGATTTTTGGTTATCCGGATATTTGAAATCCCGGATTTTTGGACTTCCGGATTTTTGATCCACCCCACACGTGTTACGATAGTTGAGTCAGATAAATGTTACGAATCTTCAGGATGCATGGTACATGGTGTTAACCTTTAGCCATGAAGTTAGTGTAATCTAAATAAAAGTGCAGTATTTACGGTTACAATTGGAAAAAGTCGATTCAGTTCGTTCGTTCAATTCGTTGTGAACGTCTTGCATACAGAATTATCACTGACATCCGCCCGTCAAGTCTCAAAGAGGAAGTTTTATTTGTCCTAATAGGAGGTATGTATATCATTTACGAATGAGACCAATCTTCAAATTTTAAATCAATCTAATTATGTATTGTCTACCGTTCTGCAAATTTTCCCAGTAAATCAAAGTAATCAACATCGTTCTACCGAAAGTATTTATGCATCCAAACAGTTTTGAATATATAATTCTGAGCCATATTATTTACAGTTTAGTTTAAGTCACGATAAACATAAATGAATATTAAAAATATTACAAACAATTTTAATATGTACACCATCGCCTGTTGTAGCGGAACTTTCGGCTGTAGTGTTCACCAACTGATATAAGAGGAAACTGCAAATTATTTAACAAATTATATATTATGACTCTGATTTTTTGATTAAATGTAAAAAAGATTTTAGGCGATTAGAGGGGAACAAAGGCAAAGAATGTCCTATTACTCATGAGCTTTTTAATGTACCTACATTAAGTAAAAAATGGCAAAAAATATTCTCAGCCGACAAGTTTCAAGACGGAGATATATTTATTAACATTTTAAAAGACTTCAGTAAATTTTGCTCAGATAATAATATTCTAGTAATAGAAGCTGATAAAAATGCAGGTATTTGTTTGGTTGATAAAAATGCTTATGACGAGGAAGTGAAGAGGCAGCTTAACGATTTAAATACCTACCATCCATCTACAACTACAGCTTTTGATTTCGCAATGATGGAATATACAGACAAGTTAAACCGTTTCTCCAAAAAATTACCAAAATCTTATGATATCAAAAAACTTTCGTTTGACATTCAGCAACCAGCTAAATTCTATATTTTACCAAAAGTACATAAAAAGTGGGACATTTTCCCTAAAGGTAGGCCAATTTCTAGTACTTTCCGAAAAAGTAATAAATACGCTTCAAGATTATTAGAGACTGTTTTGAAACCATGCCTATTCGAGGTGAAAGACCTATTAATAGACACACAACATTTTCTTCTTCTACTGGAAAATATAAAACTGAATCCATCTAGTAAATATAGCCTAATTTCTGTTGATGTGGAAGCATTATACCCTAATTTAAATATTAGTGATTGTAAAAAACACTGTAGCAACGCCTATATGAGAAATAAGCATATCCAAAATATCTTTGACTTTAATGAGCAAGATATTTTAGAGCTATTAAGCCTTAGCCTGGACTACAGTTATGTAGCTTATAACAATCAAATGTACTACCAACATAAAGGTATCGAAATGGGTAATGCTGCGTCCGTATCAGTTGCCAATATTACAGTATTCAACGAACTCAAAGGTATTTTTAGTGACGAAAAATTTGTGTTCTATAAACGGTTTCTAGATGACATTTTTCTCATTCTTGATGTAACAAACATTGAAGATATTGATTCTTGGCTTAAAAATACTATCAAACATAGATACCTGAACTTTACATTCGAATATAACGAATCCAACATAAACTTTTTAGATGTCAACGTGAGGTTAAAAAATCATAATACAATCTCCACAGAACTATTCACAAAGCCAATCTCAAAACATGTGTACCTGCATGCCAAATCAAATCACCCCATTCACCTAAAGAACTCATTATTTTATTCTCAAGGCCTGCGCATTATTAGATTATGTAGTGAAATGTCAACGCGCATTCAACATTTGAAAAATTTATACAGCAAATTCTTATCTAGAGGATATGCACACTCTTTGTTATATGCCACACTATTAAATCTAATCAGTAAGCCTAGAATATCCACTCTAAAACCTAAAAAACATTTACTGATAACGTACCTTCGAAAACAAAATCCCTCCATTTTGGAAAAATTTAACATTAAATGCCATGATCAGCCTATTCTCCAAGAAAACGATGAGAACAAAGTCTTTGTGGTTTTCCCATTCTATAACTGTATCAGAGCTTACAAACAGAAAATAGTAAAGCTCATTATTTCCTAATATTAAATAAAAACAACTGTGCGAGACAGGTAAACGTTGAACTATTTAAGAATGGTTTATTGACTACAACGCGTTTCGAATAATCTTCATCAGGTAGTCTGTAACATTTTAAATTGGAAAACACAGTTTTTTAGTAAAAAATATTTAGTAAAAAATAAATATAAACAGCTTGAACGATACAAAATATAACATTAAATCACATTAATAACAAATTTAGTTTACTTGAAAATGTGATTGATAAACTTACCGGAAACAATTTTTACTTCATATTTAAAAATGTTTAAAAATAATAATAAGTCAAATATTATGTGTACATAAAAATTATTTTGTTGTTGTGGATTCTACGTCCAATAATGTAATGTAATGTCAAGGACAGATTAGACCAGGACTTAGCTTGTGTATATTATTGATACTATTTCTAGGACGTGTACAAACAAAACCATACCTATCAATGTATTATTCATTCAGAAGCATTTCTTTTATATTCTTTGTTCTGGAGAAGACGACAGTTACCGCTAAATTTTCTATGTTTGGATGATACCTATCCATACAATTTTCCTTTATATTGGAAATAATGAGCTTTACTATTTTCTGTTTGTAAGCTCTGATACAGTTATAGAATGGGAAAACCACAAAGACTTTGTTCTCATCGTTTTCTTGGAGAATAGGCTGATCATGGCATTTAATGTTAAATTTTTCCAAAATGGAGGGATTTTGTTTTCGAAGGTACGTTATCAGTAAATGTTTTTTAGGTTTTAGAGTGGATATTCTAGGCTTACTGATTAGATTTAATAGTGTGGCATATAACAAAGAGTGTGCATATCCTCTAGATAAGAATTTGCTGTATAAATTTTTCAAATGTTGAATGCGCGTTGACATTTCACTACATAATCTAATAATGCGCAGGCCTTGAGAATAAAATAATGAGTTCTTTAGGTGAATGGGGTGATTTGATTTGGCATGCAGGTACACATGTTTTGAGATTGGCTTTGTGAATAGTTCTGTGGAGATTGTATTATGATTTTTTAACCTCACGTTGACATCTAAAAAGTTTATGTTGGATTCGTTATATTCGAATGTAAAGTTCAGGTATCTATGTTTGATAGTATTTTTAAGCCAAGAATCAATATCTTCAATGTTTGTTACATCAAGAATGAGAAAAATGTCATCTAGAAACCGTTTATAGAACACAAATTTTTCGTCACTAAAAATACCTTTGAGTTCGTTGAATACTGTAATATTGGCAACTGATACGGACGCAGCATTACCCATTTCGATACCTTTATGTTGGTAGTACATTTGATTGTTATAAGCTACATAACTGTAGTCCAGGCTAAGGCTTAATAGCTCTAAAATATCTTGCTCATTAAAGTCAAAGATATTTTGGATATGCTTATTTCTCATATAGGCGTTGCTACAGTGTTTTTTACAATCACTAATATTTAAATTAGGGTATAATGCTTCCACATCAACAGAAATTAGGCTATATTTACTAGATGGATTCAGTTTTATATTTTCCAGTATAGTTCAACGTTTACCTGTCTCGCACAGTTGTTTTTATTTAATAAATTAGCTTAAAAATTACAAAAACTCCAACATTCAACTCCTAGCACAATGTTGTCAAAAACCTGGTAACGGTTATGACACAGATGCTGCTAAAGGCAGTGTTGGGTCACCGAATCGCAACAATTATATTCAAGGTGATTAAGGAAAACATATTTTTATGAACAATTATGGCCGTCAGCCATTACACGAAGAACTAGTTTCAAAATTACACACATGGGTAAAACGATGGGACGGGATCATGTAGTTCGTTCTGAGTATTTATTTTGCGGAAACGGCTACAAGTTGACCAATTGGCATGTGGAGTGAAATTGGAATATCTTTACGCTTGTATGCTTTAAATTTACTTAATGTCCTGTTATTCAATTTGTGCCTTGAGTTCCTATGTAATTTGCTGTATTTATCCGCCATTCGAAATAAAAAAATATGTTCATGGGGACTGAGTTCACATTAGATTAAGAGATTATTCCAAACATGGCATGAGAAAAGCTAATAAAACTTTCAAAGAGGGCACCATTTTCTGGCATATGAGAAGTTAGATGATTTTATTGGTATGCACACATTTTAGTGTAAACTGCTATAATGCTATGTGTGCAAAAATGCATTAGTCGAATAGATTCATTTGGACGACGGAAACAATGTCAACCTGGTCAAAACAGGTCCGGGACAAGTAAGCATCTCTCCGTCTTTCGTCCAATTATTATGTAATTTCAGGCAAGGCATCTTCCTGCAAGTAATATTTTATCACCGTTGCGCTCATTTCAAAATATCAAAGATTGATCAGCCACAACTTAAAAGTGGATATTGTGACGTAGCGGTTCAGGCTATCACTAAAACCATCGCTTGCGTATTCATATGTATTTCCACAGCGGACTGATGACACCAACAAGTAAGGTTTCATGTCTTAAAGACTGGTGTCTCGAGATTGAAATTTACTGACTATTCTCCTGATAGAATTTAACAAATATTATTTGGAGACATCGCGACGGGCAAAACCAGAAAGACTCCTTTCGTGGCATGACATTTACACTGCTTACAATAATCGTTAATTATGGATGAATGTGATTGAGCATAACCAAAAGAATAATAAGCGGTAGAGTGGTAGAACCGACTAGCCTACTCCGGAGAGGTAGCAGCTTCTGGCGTCATCGGCTTAATTAACTAAATTGGTTTCCGCTGGACGTCATTCTTATGTGCATAAGAAATAATTCCAGTCGAAGCCAGTGCCAACGAGGAATATGCTGGCTTTTTACATTTGTGAGCTTAATGTTGTTGCAGCAATATTGTTGGCAACTATCAACATATAGGGAAGCCAAGTTAGTTAGTACAGTCGTTTATGCATTTGGTAGTTTTTAATGTATTGTAAATAATCTATTCGAAACGAAATACAGTTTCTCGGACAGTTAAAACACAACTAAACTAGTGTTTTGTGCAGTACCATCCACCAACGTATGTAACCAAATCAAATTTCTTTTCGGTCGCTCGTTACCTTGTTTTTGGAGCATCACATCTAATAGTAATTCAGTAAATCTCTTGAACCACTGAAATGTAGCTTACTCAAATGCAATCTAATTCCAGGTATAATATACACAGAAATGTGTGTAATGTAACATGTATCAAAGTGAATTAGATCATTTTTGTAACATTAAGGTGGCCCAAAGTTTAAAATTTGAATTATTCAAAAATGTAGTTTCTAATCAAAGTAGGTATAAATTGAAGTAATTCACTTTCTCCTATAACGTACCAAGTTCCAAGTTTTGGCGGTGTAATTTGTGAAATGAATATTTCAGATACCTCTTGTCAAATTAAAGTAAAGAGCGCTCGTTTCCGTGCTGAGACACAAACCATGTACATCTTGTCTAATTTCTTGAGATGTACATGCATACGTGGACTGCAATAAGCCGTACTTTAATCGCGGGTTTTTTTAAATTTATAATTTATTTATTTCAGTTGTTAAAATGGACAATTTTGAACTTTTCCAGCTCTCGTGACAGAGATGTACATGTATATTATCCATACTTTGAACGTACTACTACTACATATGTAGTGGCATGAATGAACAACTACTTTTTATGTGTAATATTAATTCCTGTTCTTTTCTCCACTAGTATATATATCAAATGATATTACATTAATTTAAGGACAACTACAAATAATTACGTTTGCGTGGTGGGCTTCTTCTCGGATCTGCGCACTTCAATAATACGTCTGACCAACCTGCTAATCATATCGGCGTTGACTTACAGCAGGTTAAAAAATTGAAGCTCAATGAAATTAACTTACAATTTACCCTATTTCTTGAAAAGCAGTACAAAATTAAAGTTGAGTATTTGTATAGAGATTAAGTAAATGCACTTGAATTCATGAATAATATACTATTTTGTTGTTTGCTATTTGGTGCCTACAGACTAAATGAATATTAAGGATCCTTACAAGAATATGTGATTAGGGTCAGCAATAACGGCTTCTTTACAGTAACGGCTTACATATATTAGAGCGGAATAACAAGCATACTCTCAAGACCTGAACCCCTAATCACGTTCAAGGCTATTGAAGATGCGCTGGTCAGTGGATACAAGATACGATAGGAATATGATAATGATGACACGCGTAAAGTGTTTGGATTCGATTTTAAATTGGAAAATATTTACGGACTACTAAATACTAGGATCAACTGTACCTATCAAGACATTGCGTTTGCTGAATTGGGGAGATGAAACAGATGGAACTTGATGGTGAAGTGGAGAAATTGATAGCCCGCAATGAAACAGTTTATGGAAGGTTTAATCTCTTGAAAATTCCAGTGATTTTTTTCGCATAGGCTGGTATATTTCCAGGCTCACACGACGAACCGAGACTGGCTAACGGGGACGTTTTCAGGAATTGTTGAAAGTGGGCTTAGGGAGCATTGGGATCTGTCAGCGGTAAGGTGGCGTCAACAAAAACAGCAACTGATGTCACCTCAAGTTAGCGTGTCCGACATTATTGACAGAGACGAAATTGATTTTGACAAGTTTGCAACGGTTCTGTGTTTGATAAGTGCAATGATTTCATGGAGTAGTTTTGTGTTTCTTCTAGAGACGAAAACCATTAACCGAGTATTTGAAGCCATACTCTCATGCGTAGAAACTTGTCTGGGAAATACTGACTATACCGAAATCAGAATTAGGACACTATGGACGGCATTGAAAAAATTAAAGTTTAGACGTGGACACAAACTTAAGCGCACCATTAATTCTTCTATTGCTCCACCGAGAAGTATAATTAGAGTGCAAATCTTGATGGATTAAAATACGGCTGATTGTATAACCATGCCTTATAATTGTGTATACGCCGTAAATCACTAATGCACACAAGATCTGTCTCGACATAACGACGATTCTCAAATGTGTCGTTTGAGTAGTAATGCGAACATAGACTACAGACATAGATCCCAAGGTCTCAAGCCTCTTGCCGTTAATATTTTAACGCTGCCCCGTTAAAATTTATTAAGCAAAATCATCATCAATGCCCATTGCAGTTTTATCAGGTCTCATAATTGCCTTTTCACTACTGTGAACAAATATTAATCACCAACTTAAATTTTTTCTTTTTCTTGGCATATAAAATGTATTCTCTTAGAACCACACCAAATGAAAGTTTAAATTTTGCTACATTCTATAAAGTCAAACGAGTCGTCGTCTAAATTTTGTGGTTATAATACAATGCTTAATGTAAGTGCTCCTAGTCGAAAATTTGTATTCTACGGTACGTAAGTTAATTATCCTTCTTTTACTAGCAGTTTCAATGTAACAACGGTTTATGTCAAAAATCCGGAAATCCAAATATCCGGAAATCCAAATATCAGGAAGTCCAAAAATCCGAAAAAACAAAATCCGGAAATTCAAAAATCGGTAACTCAGAAAATTGGTAAACACATATATTTTTGATTCAATTATACCTAGTTCGATTATCCTAATCTAAACCAACCTAACCGAACCTAACCTAACCGAACCTGACTTAATTTAAACTAGTCTCTCTTTGATTTCTCTTCAATAGTTTTCCGGATTTTTGGACTTCCGGATTATTGCATTCCGGATTTTTGGCTTTCCGGATTTTTGGTTATCCGGATATTTGAAATCCCGGATTTTTGGACTTCCGGATTTTTGATCCACCCCACACGTGTTACGATAGTTGAGTCAGATAAATGTTACGAATCTTCAGGATGCATGGTACATGGTGTTAACCTTTAGCCATGAAGTTAGTGTAATCTAAATAAAAGTGCAGTATTTACGGTTACAATTGGAAAAAGTCGATTCAGTTCGTTCGTTCAATTCGTTGTGAACGTCTTGCATACAGAATTATCACTGACATCCGCCCGTCAAGTCTCAAAGAGGAAGTTTTATTTGTCCTAATAGGAGGTATGTATATCATTTACGAATGAGACCAATCTTCAAATTTTAAATCAATCTAATTATGTATTGTCTACCGTTCTGCAAATTTTCCCAGTAAATCAAAGTAATCAACATCGTTCTACCGAAAGTATTTATGCATCCAAACAGTTTTGAATATATAATTCTGAGCCATATTATTTACAGTTTAGTTTAAGTCACGATAAACATAAATGAATATTAAAAATATTACAAACAATTTTAATATGTACACCATCGCCTGTTGTAGCGGAACTTTCGGCTGTAGTGTTCACCAACTGATATAAGAGGAAACTGCAAATTATTTAACAAATTATATATTTTGTCGTTTTTCAGTACTACTTTCATTTGCGTATTTAATTCAGTTGTATATTTCAGATAAATCAATACTAACAGATATATATTTTGGAGAAGTAAAAATGATGGGTTGATAGTATGGTATAAGTGCCATAATCGTTCCTACAATCACTCTGATTAAACTGTACTTGGCTGATTGCAGCTAAACTCAACCATTGTCAGAAGTTATGCATTTAAGAAAAACAAGACATTAGTGGTGTTGGGTAAAATTGTGTCACTAGTATTTAAATGTTATAACTTAAATGTTTGAAAAATATGTTTAGATTAGGTAGTAGGGATGATGAGTTGAATTTGAGGGCAATATTAATGCAACTACTGATCCTGAGTTGGTATTTAACAATAAGAAGTGTGTACCATAAAATTGAAACTATTACAAAGTTGTAAATGTGATCTTCTCTTCCACCATTTTGCTTTTTCTGACAATTAAATAGATAAAACCCCAAACAAACAACACCATGCGTATCACAAAATGACCTACGCTTCAAATTAGATCGACATTGTTCATAGCAAACAGGACGGCGTCGGACACAAACACAAGGAATAATGTGAGCTTTGTGCCAGGTATCATATCCACATTAATTTGATGTCAAAGTGATTGTTTTTCCACGACTCCATTAACACAGTTGAAACGCGAGAAAATTCAATCTATCTCAATATTCAAATTACATTGTGCAGGTGTGGTCAGTACAAATCACGAAGACTGAGTGAGCGCCCAGAACGCGTGATCTTAATCTTGCTGTTCATTATAAACATTGATTTCAGTTTCTCGTACGTTGATTACTTTTGTTAATTAAAAAACCCAATTGGATGATTGTATACAATTCATTATGTGATTGGCTGGAACAACGCTTCGTAAAAGTTATTGTAAAAGAATTAAATTATCAAAGAGCACAAGTTAAATTACCTAAACGTCAACCAGAAATCAGTTATCCATTTGTTTTGTTATTTCTACAACGAGTTGTATTTGAATTGCTTATATTATATTATATAGACTGTGGAATCACCGAATATCATCCAAAGGGTTCAGGTTATATGACCCCTTGGGCAAAAAGACACTGCTTCTGAGGACTAAATCGAATATTTACTTTATATTCTCAGGGTGGCTTTTATAGAGCAAGTCTTTATATTACGGTTTTCCATCTGACATAGGTATATGTACTAATAATAGGGCTACTGGATATATTTTTATGTTGATATAATTATATCGGCAGAGTCAACTGTTCCATATATACTGTAGGTTAGCCGAATACCTACATTTGAGGGCGAATGTAATGCTATTTTCACTGAAAAATCGTGACTAGGAAACTGAATTGATTTCACGCCTGATCTCTGATAACTAACAGATATAACATATTCCTCTGTACAGGTTTTTCATAGCGTTGGTTCGTATTTGATTGTCGTGTTAGTTTGTTGCAAAATAACCCCAAGGTATAAAACTAGTAAATGAATTGTTCCTGGGAATTAATCAGCGTCTTAAAATGTAGCTTTAGAAGTGAAGATAGATACAATGTTAAGTTAATCTTGTCTCATTGAAACTAAATAGATTCTAGACTCCTGACTGTAGGAATGGTTGGCCTGATCAGGCTTAGGATGACAAGAAAATTAAAGAGTGTCTTAACTGAACCTAATGCTGTTAAGTTGTGTAAACATTATTAAATTTGGTCATACATAAGAATTCATGTTCTTCAATACAAGTTCGACTAATTGCAACTCCGAACTGGCCAAAGACACCTGTATAACGCCAAAGCACCGTGTATCTGGGGAACTAACAACAATCAACCCGTCAATGTGAAGCTCCATATAGCGTAATGTATTTAAATCTATATTTAATTTACTTTGAAGACTTGACATTTTCCCAATTTACAGCTTGATAAGTCGATAAGAACATTTGGAGTATCCGGTTCACCATTTTGTTTCAAGGTTTTATGAGCAATGTTTATAGTAGAGAAAAAGAAAGCTCACATACATTTTGAGAATAACATTACTGCCTTATTATCCTTGCGTGACTGATGCTTTGTGATCTCACCCATTTCCGGAATTATTGCATTTTGTGTTCCGATTCGCAATTAGTGGTTTTATTAGAATTAACCCTGAAATCGTAATGTTAATTATACTTGCACTTTTCGAGCAATGCGATACCCATCAATTTATTAAGCTGCCTTTGTATATACAATTATTACATAGTCTTAAACTATAACACTATCAACACCAACAGCATAAGCCCGACCTTCAACCTGGACTTAAAATTAGCTTCCCGTTCTTCATATTATGCATGACGGCGTCGAACTTAAAAACTTCGAACAATATAACCGCTTTGCGACCTAATTGATTTACGATAGTTTCATATAAAAATGATTATTTTGCCATGACTCTACTGACGTAATTTTAAACCGTTAAGTATTTAAGCAGCCTTAATATTCAAGTTATATTATGTAGTCGTGGTCAAATCAAATTATTTGAGATTTAGCGATCGCTCAAAAAGCGTAATTATTTATAAATGGACACGTTGGTATGCAGGACAATCTGGAATCAGAGAGTTGGAAAGCTTACTGTTACGAGGCAATTAAATTATAGTCACATTGTTTTATTATCCGCAACACTACTCAAATTGTCCGTGCATTTTGACGAATTGAGAACCCTATTCTAGCAGTCTATAATCTCACAATTGTCATCCCTAAACGCCGATTAGTATATTTATGGGGTCCGATATTTATATATCATAATAGGTTTTGAGTGTACACAGTATATTAGTTTAACTTCTTACTTGTTTCTGCCAAGCTGGAAGAAAAACATCCGTTATAAAGAGGAAAAGATAAATACATTTTAGCCGCGGTTTGAAGTGATTTTATTTGGTGGCAACTGTTTATGATAAACAATAGATAAAACTTGAATGAGAGAAGAAAGGTTGCAAGAAGCAAAGGGCGATTAGAGATATACTCGGCCTAGGTGGCTATAATGTTTACCCTTATCTAATTATCAATATTGCGTCAAAGCATCGCAGCATAAGTAGCTACGTATACTCGGCTACAAACTCTTCCCCAAGATACCAAAACGGTCCATATTTTAACCGAACCGGTTGAGTCGCAGCAGCCCTCAAAAGCCAACATTTCTTCACCCTTGTCCTAAGTCTCAAGTACCCAAATTTCGTCCTTAATTGATGCACTTTAACAACATGAGCTGCCATTTCCACGTCCATACAAATCAAAGGTACTCCCACAACGTGCAATGCGATAATGAACAAAAGCCCCACAAAAACACCAAGCATGTGGGAAAAGTAATACTTTGAGGGCTACATCTTACGCACACCCAGAAAAGGGTAACAAACTCCCAAAACCCAATACTCATAACGACATATATGAATGCGTGCAACAAGGTTTCGACTTTTCTTACCAAAAGAGAGCACTGCACGTAATATGAGCAAAAGCCTGGAAAGTCCCTTACTCGACTTGACAGTATTGTCATTATTTTACGCGCTCTTTCAAGTATTATGTACATGCAGCAGCATGCAAAGGATCCGGTCCTGGAGAATTCCACAAACGTGACAAATATGAGATTCCAACGACCACAAATGGGCACATGCCTGCGGCCGGGATTATAGCCAATGGTAACATTATGCTCAGGTCGAAGTTTGTCCATGCGTTTGCTCGAAGTGTCCTAGAGGGATACTCTGGAAAATCAAAAAATTCGAAATTTCATTTCAAGAGGAGTATGCAATGGGTAAATATTTATATATCTTTTTTCTACCTCTTTCAATTGTATCCGCAGTTTCCAAAAGTTCGTTGAAAGCTGACTCTAAGGCGATCGTTCCCATAAATGCAATATAGGTGACAGCTACAAGAGCGACCATGATTGACCAGACAACTAGAAGTATTGCCACGTTGCCAACAGTGAAATTTTCCCGAGGTTTTCGATAGCCATATTCCAACACAAGCAGAAAATTTACCCATGCGAAAAGCCAAGCGTGTAGGAGAATTGAGACGTACGGAATCACGACACGTTTGGACGTGCGAACTTTTATTTTGCAGTTTTCGTAGTCCTAGTAAATGGGAAACGGGGAAACCGGATCCATGTAAGTGAAGAAGAGTGAGTGATATCGAAAGGCTAGTTCCTCAAATTGTCCAAGCGTCATTTTTAATTGTACCAGAAATATCAGAAGTATTGGATTTGTGAATTGGTATATGTTATCAGGAAATGATGTCAGGTTGTGCTCCGTTCCCGAGTCCTATCGAAATCTTACTGAGCTTTCTTTGCAGGATAATACATGAATCTATATTACATATATTATACTGACATTATGCGCAGTTGCTACCACTCGAGCGGAATATACACTTTTCTTCGTGCATCATCTAAATGAAATAGATTATAAATTTTTTTTGGTGAATATTCTGGAGCAAAAAGAAGAAAAATGAGATAAAAACGGTTAGGTTAATGTCATTAATTATTCAGAATATTTTACTAAGCATGTCCATATCTATCAGGCAGATGGATAAAAGCTAGAACTTTTCGAATAAAATAAAATAAAAATTGTGGATGTAAAATAAAAGTGGGTTTATTTAAATTTATATTAAATTTTCTTGGCCATTCGATCTTTATAATTCAAATTTAAAACTTGTAACCAACTTAGAATGTGATAAAAAATCGCTCCCAAACTCTAACTCTACGGCAAAAAAAATTAAAATGAAATCAATTTAATCTGAGAATACGGCTTTCGGAGGCAGAACGCGGAGCATTTTAAATGATCATTGCACATACACGACAAGAAAAAGATTAGGAAAGGAATATAGTTTCTATGCTAGCTAAGTACTTTATCATCTCGGCATGCACGTGGAATAATAAATAAACCATAGTTTTAAGATGGGTGTATTTCAATTCATATTTTATTTAACAGAATTCTATATATTCAAATTTCTATACATATTCCATCTGTCAAGACGGATATGATGGGTATACATATACACAGTTAGTAGATATTACTGCATGGCGTACGGCATTATGGGCTACTAGGTTTACGTAAAATATTGCTTACGGTGATCTCCTCCACCAATTGTACGAAAAGGTTTTAAAATAAATGCAACCGAATGATCGAAATGATATTTTTTCACCTTCTTATTATTATATTCCCGAACTTACGTACTTCACTAAACCTCTGAACATCGTGTAAAACCAAGAAACTGGAAAGTCTTTAGCATTTAAAATTCCGTTTGCAATGAAAGTTTGAAGAGTACTAAGAGATAGCCCAAGTTAACCCGAATTAAATTATATAATGTAGAATGCCATATTTACACGATGACTACATTTATAACAGTAAGCAAGGAAATAACATGTTGAACAGATTATTTCAAAATCTGATACTGGGTTAATCTAAAATTTAATGATGGCGCAGGTAAAGTGAATGTATTGCATTTGTGATATTAGTTTTTTTTATTGTAAGTTAGCTACATTAACTAAATAACTAATTAAAAACGCATTCCGGCAAATCTTTGCTCAAACGGCACTGGTAAGTTCTCGTTTCAGCAGAATATTTTCTGAAGTTATCGGACTTATCGCAGTCAACATCTGAATAAGTTGTCACCTCACAGACTATGTCGTATATTGATGTTATTCTCGAACAGCACACTTTTTCAAATAACACAGAACTTTTACGTTGAACTACCTACTACTTCATGAATTGGCAAGTGGTCTGGAAAGTGCCATAAAGGTGTTACGCCTATACATTTATCTGAGTAGTTGGAGCGCACTTGCGCGGCGTAAGTGCAGTTGGATATACTTATGTATGTCAGATATATTTTTTAGAATTTGCTTTATTAAATTTCTTAAGAATTGTCATATGTATGCTGTCACTTGTCTGTCAATATCTATAGGATGTCGATAATGTTCAGCAATCTGCCTAACCTTTTATTGAATATAATGGTGCTTTAACTATAGTCTTTACATATGACGCATTCCTCCACTAATGTTCTCCAAAAGGATTTATAATAAATTAAATACATTTATATGTAGGAAACAGAATGCGTATCCATTTGGCTAATGCAGCGAGTCAATATTGGCATTATTCTAAAATGAATAGTACTGTCATACAAAGGTGATTCTGTCTGGTGCAGTGCCTTAATTAATGTGCATTTCGTGGTTGTTGCCATCCGTTGCTGCTCCATATCCTTTGTTCTAAATTGTACCCAAAATTCAATTATTCTGTAAAAAGTTAACGTGTATTTTCGCGCAATTTTATGAACACCTGACAGTTTGTGGTTATCTAGTAACAACATGCAATAGTTAAGAATTGCAACCAACCTATCGACGCTCATTTCTTTGTTAATTCATGCTCAACGATACAATGGCGTTTTGATTATTCAGTTCAAGAGTAGTGAAATATTTGGCAATGGTCTGCATAATCAGAGTATTCGTTGCACCTACTCCATTACAATTTGATTATCATATGTATTTCGCATCGTAAAAGCTTTTATTTTATCTTTACTTTTATATTTGGCTCTGCCTTTATTATTTCCCACAAAATTGTCAACAAAATCATTAACTTATTGACACTCATTCCTTCACCTGGAAATCCTAAGTGTTCGACATTTTGCAATGCATGCGATATTGGTTTTGCGCAAAAGTCATTAATAGGGTCTGTTAAAAGACTATAAGTCTTGACTTTCAATAAGAGTGAGATGTCAATGGTTCGAAAAGCGTTGTTGTGCGCATGCAATCATGATTCCGCAACTACAATAAATTAAAAGACGTTACCTAGTACTACTGTCGCCTTGTATGTAGTTTACTGAAGCTCGCCCAATCTCATATTAACATACACGACAATAAACGGGGCTTATTTAAGATTTACCGTTATGTACTATTATCACAATAGAGTATCGTGGAAGTGTTGTTACTTAAATGTGATAGGCTTGCATGTTCGTATACTTCCAGCGATATACATTCTTTATTGCATTTGTAGCAAACCATTGAAAATTTTAAACTAGAACTGGTATAAACAAGTGTAAATAATAATTTGAAACCTTATGGAATGAACATTTTTATCGCCTCACATATTTTTAGATATATTATATTGATCTATACGCATTTCAATTCAGTACTGTCTTGTTAGTAAGGGCAATTCAGTATGATGAAGAAAGATTTTTAGCCATTTCATAAAGCCATCTCATTAGATTTCTTCTTTTCTACTAAGCTGTATTTACCATGAAAATGGTCATTAATTACCATGTGTGTCACTCACAGTGCAAAGTTTTTGGTATTATTTGTTTGTTATTTAATTCTCTTAAATAATCAGTGACGCAACTTCAAAACACAGTGATGAAGATACTGGTACTTCAAATGCAAGTGATTACTATTTGATATTAACCTGCGAAGCTAACTCTCAATGCAACCGAACTTTCTGGAAATTAGAAACCTTTGCACAAAAATACCAACAACTCTCACCTCATTAAATAAAACGGTGTCGAACCTTCTCATGTATTACTTTACCAAATAATCTTTGGAATGTTATGTTAAATGCTACAGGAATATTACACATTACATCAGTAACAGATTGTATTGTATTATCTCACTTGACTTGTACGTAGTGGATATAAAGTTGACTTGTTCTAAATGAACCGTAAACCTGGTGGAAGTTTCATATATTCTACTATGTATTACCTATTACTTGATTTTTTTAAATCCTGAAAGCCGTCAAGCATTATTCCACCGCATTATTCATATATTATTACGCAAATTTAACTATCCAAAAATTATTATCCAAACAAAAATTATCCCTTGGGATAATTCTTTTGTCGGGTGTTAAAAATTCATAATCACGTTTCAATTTTTTTTTATATCTAAGATGGTATAATGTCAAAATATTCACACTGGATGAAAATATAGAAGCCGAATAATAACACGTCTTGGAAAAATCAAAAGGCCAGTCAGAATTATAATTATGAAATCAATTGACTTCAGAATGCTGACAATAGGCATAAATGCTGAATAATAATAGCTCGTATAAGAGTAATATGATTTGTTAGGTCAACTGATATTACATAATACAAAATTACATTATTAAGTATGAGCAAGTTTGACATAACAGAAAATTAGCTGTTAGGCACTTGCTACGAAAGAAAGTTCTATATTTGTCGTTTTTTGACAATTTTAGAATAACAAACGGCAAAATTCCAAACGGGTTTGTGTAAAATGTATAATTATTTCTCGTAACTACGAAACACGAAAGACGTGATGAGAAGATATTCAACACATTTACAGTGAATACTCCTTGAATCGTAATCAACTGCACCCATACTTCAACTGTCTATAAGTTACGTAAACCATATTGCATGACTATTTAGTTATGCACTGTCGTGCAAATAATTGTTTTTCTGAAGTATCATCCATTTCAGAAGCATTATTCAAGTATCTGCATAATAGCATCTGGTCTTGATTGTATAACATAAATTTTAATAGGATTTGCATGTACTTATCCGATCAATTTTCTATTTCAATTTTTAACCGCATAACGGATGTTCTTTGCATAGCAAGCATTTTAAGCTTCGTGGCATGTAAGAACATAAGCACTGGTTCGTTTGTCAGTCCAAAGTTCTACATTTCGTACGGCAGTAACCTCAAATTGAGATATGAACCCAGATTTGGATCTTCTTGAAAAGCATCGCCAAATTTTGACATATCTGACTCATTATAGCTGTTATTTTTCCAAAGTAATAAGAATTGTAGAGATCTATGTTTACACAATTTGCAGCTGCTACCTTACAGTCGCAAGTCCATGTAAAATGGATTTACAGCTTTTAATTTACATTAATATTTAATTGGATATTGGCGACAGCTTTCCACATGCAGTTATAACATTCTTACGTCTCAATTTACTGCGCCTATTTTCAGCAACGTAACTGAAATTTATTCGGAGATGTAATGCATCGTTGCGCCTTGGACTACGTTAACTTCATTGCACGTCTGCCCAAAATATATTGACTGTGCTGACGGAACTTGCATTTTACTGACTGGAAAGAAAAATCTGCACCTTTGTAATCCGCTTAAGGATGCTGACGGAAAACCAAAAGAGAGCTTACGCTCTACTGGATAAGTCCTTCGGGTATATGCCCCCGTTTATAGTTAGCTGGAACCCTGACTACTCAAAAATACATGTCACCAAATCCAAGCAAACTCGGTATTCATGCATGTTTGCACTATTCCAAATGATTCTAATTGTCCTAGGATGTGTGTACGTTGCGGCAACACATTTTCTTGTTAAGAATCGGCCAGATTACAACACCGGGACTCTTGCATGCTACGTTGTCGTTTTCCTTCTATTCACGGTAATATTTGCAATGACCAGTCTGGTTCGACGACACATGGAAATTCTGCCCGGATTTAACGCGCTGCTCCAATTCCATCAGAATCATTGTCAACAAGGTAATATATAGACTTAGAGACCGGGCCAGGTTTCACAATCATGTCAATTAATTGTGTTTTCATTTTCTGCAGGAACACGGACCAGAGCATGGACGTTTACGGACGTGGTTTTGCTCAGTTTCGCTATAATTTCCCCGCCTGTTCCTTTACTTGTATGTTCTGCTTCGCTTTATTTCCAACTGGACCCTTTCTTCTTTATATTAGACGACCTCTTCCCTGACCCCGGCCCTATTGGCAAGATCATAACCATTTTCCTTCGCGTGGTAACGACAATGTCCGGGTTTGAATCTGCGAGGTTTATGGCGACGAGCGGCATGATTGGCATCCTACTGATTGACACCATTTATAAATGTTTGCTGTCCATATACGACCAACTAAATGCAACACGTCAGGTTCATGAGTGCACGGTCAAGTACAAAATGATTGCAATCATTTATCTTTGTATGAGATCTTTTGGCGAAAGCATCTTTTCTGTCATTGTCACCGGTCTCTTTTGGCTTCTTGTGATTTGGATCTGGCTAATTCTGAAGGCTCATGCGATTCTACCAATGTATTTATACTTTGCGATGCTTGGTCTTGGAGTTTTGGGCTCAGTTAGCATGGCGGTTACCTTTCTCCTGGTGGCAAAATTTACAGAAGTTAGTGTAGACGTCATCAAAACGCTAAAGTTTTATTCTAGAATGAACTACGCCAATGCCAAATCTGTTTCATTGAGGAAAATGAGCTTACTTGAGGTTAAAGATGCGAGGGTATTGCAAGACATTCAGCTGCGTTACAAGCCATTTTTGAAATTTGACAGAACGTTTGCTGGAGACTTTTCCAGAAATCTGGCGGAGAGGGTAATTGATGCAACTTTAGTATTTTAGTTGACGTTAGAGTATTAACTAGTTAATTACTACCACAACCTATAACTGCTAATGTAATATAATAATTATATTTTTAATGGAATATTATTTAATTTGTGCTGAAACATGAAAGTATATATAGCCATCATCTTGCATGGACATTAGAAATGTTTAATTTACAGTCTATTTCTGGATTTAGTTTTAGTGTGCTGCTGCTCATGAAAGTAATTACTATTTGAGCGTAAACTATTCATTAAAATAATGGAATTTCTCGATCGATATGTACATAATGGTAAATTCTAAATGGAATAAAAATATGTTTATAATTCCCTTGTTCTGCACAGTAACAGACTTCAATCTGAAATATCAAATACGACAATTTCGACATAATTTCATTTCATAATTTATTCATCCACAATACTGGATCCTACATAATGTACTGCAAGTATAGGCCACTTTTTGAGCTAATCCTTTAAACCATTACGTGATGCATCTCTGGTGAAAGCTAGATACAAATACTGAAACTGAATAAATTGAGCTGCTGCTCATACCAACATATTACATCATATTAATAAGCATCATAACTTAAACAGCTCACTTCCATACTCTAAACGCACAAAGTGAAGGCATCATTAAATTCGCTATTTAGAAAATTAAGCAAAAGTCGATAACCCTAGCGTAGCCATTTCTCCGCAGGACAAGTATCAAATCCCTGTCAATTACCACAAAAGGTCCGTATTTTACTCTCAGAGGTGGCAAGGCACATGTAAACTTGTGGGTTACAAACGCAAACCTTCTTAGCTTCTACAAAGAATTGTTTTGAAACAGACATGGCTTTATGCGTCCATCTTACACACTGCTCTGTGAAATTTGACACAATTGTTAGGAAACATGTACATCCAGGCTGGACCGCAAAAATCAACAATACAAATGACAGGTAGATATACAAGTCCAGCACGCTTGACCTGGACATAACGATACAGTAAAACAGTACAAGGAGCCAGAAAAAGCCAGTCACCTCTACGGTAGAGGCTCTACCGTCAGCATTTCTTCAACTCCGGCCCTAATTCCACTGTTTTGAAACTATTGGATAATTTTTAAGCGGTTTCATTTTTAATCGATAAAATGGCGTAGAATGGAAATATTCTAAACCCTGGCAGCTCTGCTGATACACAAAGTTGCTTGCTTGTATGTTTAGTTTGATGTCTTATCAGAATTTTGAACAAGACTGTGAAGAACGTTCCTGTACACTTAAGCTATTCACTACTTTTTCCTGACACAATCACGGAATATGCTCAACTAAACTGGCACAAAATCAGGAATTATTGCCGTACTTTGGTATCCCAATTCCGTAATCGTAGCTTGTTGTTATTAGCCATCATTCTTGAAGTCCATTGTTTATTTAACAAAATGTAATAGTATATAACGAAGTGTTTTATAAAATATTTCTCCCATTCCAACGCGTTTGCAATTCATAATTGCATTTATTTTCTTTAGACATTTTAAGATTCAGAAAATATTTTCCGCCAGCATGTGATTCATTACGTAGGCGTTTTTTGTGAAAATTGGACGACTTTGTGCGCCTCTCATTCACGCACAAGTCCCCGTACACCATTCTACTTTTCCACATATTTAGTCCTTAGGTCTAGGCATCCGTCCCACCCATGAACAGGAACGCAGTTCCATTCTGTGAAGAATGGTGGGGTCTTCTGTTTAAAACGTAAAAAATCACATTTTCACCACATCCACCGAATTGGATGTGCTCCTGCCGAAACATATTTTTAATTTCTCAACCAAAAATCATTGCGGGTAGTTCAGAAATAAGTTGTAAATACGATGGGGAGGATATGCAATGTTTCAAGACGGTATATTCCCTCTGGCCACTAAGAAATGTAACATAGTAAATTACCGGGAAGTTGGGACTTACCGTCAATGCAACAATTATGCCCCGTCTTGAGACTAATTTCTGCTTCAACTTTCTTTTGTTTGGCCATATGTTGAGCACGTTAGGGCAGTTTCCTTGATGTAAATTGGATTTTGATAGACCGCCGTTCGGGTACTGAAATCTAGGAAAGAAGATCTTCCGGGTTTCAAAATACCATCGTATTCCCCTACAATGAGCATTTTGGCAAGGTTCCAGTCATTTTAACTACAAGGCGTCCACTGTTTCTCAAAGGACATGAATGTATGTTCCGTTACCGGCCAAAGTTGAATCCGGAAAATCCATGCTAAATGCGGAAGAATGACATATCTTCTCAAAATGCATTGAAAATTTCCTGGTTGGATTTCTATAAAATTTGGATCGATTGGGTTTCATGGTCCTCACATACGCAAATGAACGAGTTGAAATTCATATGAATACTCAGAAAAAGAGCAGGAAATTATCTTTCGAGTGATGTGCACACCATATTATGATATGTATTTTATTTGGAGATATTCGCACCGAAAATCGTCCAATTTTCATCAAAAATCCCCACGTATCTATATTATTGGGGATTTGTTGGTAAGTAAATGCATTCTTGTATGTACTGCTGCAGGAAAGATGCATTTTTACTAATTCTCAATATACTATGTTGTATGTTGTTACGATTATTTTAACTTAAGTATACAAGCGTACTCGTGTGTTATTGGCATTGTATACAAATACAGAAACAAGCAAGCCTTCTGCATTCTCTAATTCGTTTGGCAATGACACTGTAGAAACCTAGACAAACTGAACAACGGTTTGTCCGAATTGCCGAAAGAAATTTTTTGCATGTACCATTCGATGTTGCTGTTACTCACGCCAAATCAGTAACTCAAATGTGTGTGATAGCAAATGTCATATGTATACGAAGAGTACAATTCAATAAGTAAGCAAATAAAAACGATATCCAACAGGTGATTTTGAATTTTGTATTATGGCGCAATACAAATTTTAACGATGGCTTGGTTGATGCGAGTGCATCCCATATTAGTTTTTGTTTTAAGTTAGCTGCGTTAACTAATTGTTTTAATTGAAAGCGCATTCCGGAAAATCTCTTCTAAAAGGCCACTCGTTTGAATCAGTGCGCACTTAATTTCTAAGTACCATCGGGCCTCTGCAAAAATATATTAAGCTCCTTGCTAGCACGTTTCATCAAATACTTGCAGACATTGACATTCGAGTTAAATGAGTTAGGTAAATGGCTCAATTCACATATTTATATATATCTACGTGTCTACAATACCAAACGTTTAGGCTGCCGTAGAAAGCACTACAAGCTGGCTGTGCCAAGATATCTTTCCAATAAAATATTATTTCATATGTTCTGCGTCAGCACTTGCATCAATTGTGTCATCATCGTAAACTCTGCCTTATGGTTCCGATAGTCCGGAACAGCGCGATATTAGAAGACTACAGCTCAGATCATGAAGGGAATATCACCTGTTAATTCTAAAATGCACAAGTGATGTAGGTAGTCGCCTAAAGGTGTTATATCTATACGACTAACTGAGAATTTGAAATCCACATTTTGTGACGTTAGTGAAGTTGCACATATCCATATCCGATGCGTGTATTTTTAAATTGCATCATTGAATTTAAATCTGGTTTCTTAATTGGCATACAATATTTGGAACACGCAATGGCAATTCTTCGTCAAACCGACAACGCGATTGGTTGAGCTATCTTCCTAACATTATTATTATTATTTTGTGTAGTCGTTACAGTTGACGTTTTCCTGCAGTAATATCTAATAATAGGTTTTGTAGCGAGTAACATTTTTCGGCTGTCAGCACCATATCTTATCATCGTGAAGAGCTTATATCTGTTTTGGGGCAACGAAAAAACCACCATACAAGTTTCGGACCTACACATTACTTACCTACACAAACATATCACTCATTGACCGTGAGTAATGCCCGATTCACTAATACCAAAACAATAATACATTTTTATTATCTACATTGACGAGCTTAAATGATAATACTCATGTTTGTGCTCTTTGCTGAGAAAAATGATTTAAAGATAATTGGATGCAAAAATGTGCAGTGTTGAAGAAAGGGGCGAGCCCGAGGATGGATATCCACAAGAGTACATGAGTATGTTCTATAATCAAGCCAAGTTTCAATACGGCTATAGCCAAAAAGGTTGTTGACGCATGTAGAAATTTATTGTTGGTGGCACATTTGTACAAGTCAAAAACAATTAGTCAAACGTATTAATAAATAAGGAACTCAGTATTTAACCTATCACCAAAACAACAGTTGCTACTAACAGCAAAGCTGTAAACAACGATTTCCTATAAAACGAACGGAATTTAATCCGCTAATAATTTACTGCTCTTACCATAGTTGATTTTAATTTCCGTACTTTTATCCTCAAATTTGTGTCATAAAAAATATCATGACCACTCTTCATAGTGTTGTCACCTAACACAGTTTTTGTATTTGTTAAAATTACATACGCTAGAAAGCTTAACTTTTACGAAGACTTTTTAGTATCAACAACCGATCCATACAATCAGAACGTCTTACATCGTGATTCATAATATTACATTGACCACTTCAAGCTGACTTGTGTTTACTTGAGCGTCTGCCGTACACTGGGTCGTCAAAGTAACCGCTGAAACTTTGGTGCATTTCAATTTCTACTAGAACACTTTTTAGTTATTACATCCTGAAGCCGCCAAGCATTTATATACCGCTACGATCATTTAGTAAAGATCAGGTTAGTCACTAGGGAACGTCTTATAAAAAAGTGCAACGCAAATTTGAATTGAAGTATTCCTGAAATGGCAGCTAATGTCGATACCTAATAGAATCATATATTTTGTATATTTTTATCGTCAATAATTCTCAGAACGAAAATTTAATAAAATGGAGATGAAGGATGATTTTTTTTTTTTTTAAAAAGCAAACCCAATACAACCAATAAAATTAATAATTTAGGGCAAGTGACGATGTTTGTTGCGTTTGAGGATTTTTGTGATATTGAGGTACAGCTTAAACTTCTTTAATTTAATCAGTTGCTGACGGGAGTCAAACAATGGTGAACCTGCATATTGTTATTGTTTCTGTACATATGTTCCTTTACAATTTTCGAGAAGGTATACAGAATGAAACCGGGTAACTGAAATACTACAGTCAAAAACATTCAAATTGCCAGGAAAATGGATAACATTTAAACGCAGCCAGAACTGAGTGTGTAATTCATCTCTAGTATTAATAATCTTAATTTAAATTTCTCTTAATACATAAACAATTATGTTGCTTTCAATACCTCAATCATCTTAATGTTACATACATTTATTACTTTCATGAATGTTAAAATTGAGTGTCGATAAATTTGGGCTAATCCACGATGATTAATTAGTGTTACCTACCATCTAATATGACCTTGATGGATTAGAGATCACAAGTCCAGTCCAGCAAATGCAACAACAGCGAGATGTAAATATGTTATTAGTCATAACAAGTCATAAAGTATATGGTGCGCAACAGGACGTCAGTACTTATTTTTCATGGCGGATTAAAAGCTTACAACAAACACACGTCGTATTTATGCAGTTGCTACCGCCGTCAATAGTTTTTTTTGCATGATGCATCATTCTGAGCGCTGCACTTGAATAATCACCAGGAAAGACTGTTAGAAAAATATGTCGGCCAATGCAAGCGTTAGATAAAAACTTGTTTGTTTTCAGTGGAGTGATGCCTGACTAATACTTATAGGATTTATTTATTTATTTATTTTTATTTATTGACTTTACTGCAGACACAATATCGTATAGTAGACTTTACTCTAATTAGGCATTACCCCAGGTTCCTAGAGATCGACTTACACATACGCAAGGTCCATATCTCTAAACTACTCACTTAACTATGGGTTTCCCCGCGACAGTCTGAGAGGTATTACTCCGATTTCTGGGGCGGGAGTCATCACCCACTGTACCCGTTTTGGCTAGAGGTCGGTTCGACACCTCTTTTCCCCTCTAGACTGCCCGACAGGCCTTAGGTTGGAAGCAAAGAGAATCCTCCTCAACGTGGGATCGAACGCGGTTCCTCCAGTCCTAAGTCCCAGTCCTTAGCCATCAGACCAGGCCGCCTGCCTATATTCATATTATTCATGTTCATAATTCATATTGCCTTATTCATATTCTGACGCCAGTGTGATCTCTTGACAGTGTCAGAACGTGTCAGTCGTTTCCAAATAATCTCCATATCACTTCTTTACTTCATTCCGACCTTAACGTAAATTCAAGGTAAATGAAATCCATCATATTACTTATGTCAAGGGTAATCCATCGAATGAATAATGATCACGTAAGCTTCTACTATCCATTCTATATAAATACTCCTGAAAAAGTTGAATCATGTTCAGTCAACTTCATATACTTGCAACACTGCAACAGTCAGAGAAATCTACAAAAACGTAAAATGGGATTTACCCCAATTTTGATATCGTCGTTGCTCCTATTTTGCACACAGACAGGTAAGTGTTTATTGCTTATAAATTTGCAAATTCCATCCCCTATTTCACTATATTTTTGCAACAAAATAATTTATTAATCCTAGATGCGGCAGAGTGTGAAAATGGATGGGCAGCCTATAAAGACGAGTTATGCGTAAAGTCCTTCCCAACTTTACTCAGCTACCAAGAAGCCAAGAACTATTGCGCAAGTCAAAGCAACGAGATGGCCAAGGCTTCATTGGTTCTAGTCAAAGAAGAAGACATGCAAAATCTCTTGGTAAGCTACACAAACGAAATGTATGATTACGTGTGGTTGGGGGGCCAATATGACGAAGAAGCTGCACAGTTTCGATGGGATGACGGGGAGTCTCTGTTGTATACCAACTGGGAAGAAAACTACCCAAAGATTTCCAACGTCTCCAACGCGTGTGTGGAGCTGAGGCCAGTAAACGCCATGGCTGATACTGGAGGTAAATGGGCTGATGTGAACTGTCAAAAACGAAATCTGGTAATGTGTCAGAGAACATTGACGTGGTCGTTGCAGGATGCCGTTAATGAAATCATCCGAAATCGAAAGCAACATCTGGAGGATATCGAAGCCCTTACCAGCGAACTTGGGAGAACGAAGCAGATTCTTGAGGCAGCAGAAGAAAAATTGGCAACCACAGCACAAGAACTCCATACTGTTTCCGCTAGAGTAGTTCCGGTGGGATCCATCTACATCGAATACCACAATCAACCAAGTCCTGCATCTCTATGGCCATCACTAACTTGGGAGGATGTAAGCAGTGCATACGCAGGTCTCTTCTTCCGAGCATCCGGTGGAGGTTCCGAAGAGTGGGGCGTCACACAAACGGAATGCGCTCCACGCATCACTCATAGTCAGTTTACTTATTTCAACTCTTCTGGTGGCGTTCCACATACAATAGTTATTCCACCTTCCGGTTGGTCCGAGTATGTTCGGGCGGGATATCATCAATCAACTGTCCACGATTGGTGGGGAGTTAACAGATACAATAGCGAAGGTTGTGAGGTCCGTCCAAAGAATCTTGCCATTAGAATCTGGAAGCGTACTGCATAATTGGATCATTTGAGAAAAATCAGTTTAACTAAATTGGAAGCAGCACACGGTAAATGGTAATCAAGAAAGCAATTGTAAATTAATTATTAAATGTGTAAGGTTATTACGGTTCATAAAATTATACAGTTTGTTTATCAGTTTGTGCACTTTAAATGGAATTAAACATGAAATTCGTCGAAAGCAGAAATGAAATAATAAAAAGTTGCTTCAACAATCTAGTCTTCACATTTGACGTTTCCAATTAGCATCGCCACCAGAAATTTTCCACGCTTACATACATGTAACCACAATGCTTGCTGAGATGTATGCTTGCATTTTCGCAAGTCGTTTGGTCTCACCTGAACCCCTCATTTCAATTTGCATTTGTAGCCAAGAAATATCATTACACAAGAGGTAATTTAATTTGAATGACGAAATTGTTGAACAAAAGTTACAATCAAAATTGTATGCTATTACATGTCACCAAAACTATGTAATTAGGAAAATCTAATTCATTTCCATTGTATACTATACATAACTTTATACTATATGTGCCGATCAAACGATTTTTCTGCAAAAATACTAGAACGCTACACGTTCAATTAATGACACATTACATCCAATATATTTAGATCCACACTACGTGTTATATTCAATTTTTTATTATTTTAGATGGGGAGCATATTACCATTGTCTTCACAACAAGTTTCAGTTAATCAAGGTCCATCAGCAAAAAATTATAATACATCGAAACATACTGCGTTAATGAGTATCCTTAATCCTTAATCGTATTTGAAAGGTGACGGCATTTTGAAACTGACAATCACCCGGCTTCTAGATAAGAAAAGAGTCACTTTCGCACATAATTTTTTAATTCCCATGCAAAAGTTCAAGCATGGTCAGTAGATAACTTTAATCTATTTCGAACAGAAAATGATTCATTCATTTGTAAGTCGGTTGAGTAAATAAAGTGGGAAGTAACAGTATTTTTGTTTTTGGTTTGCTGCTGTTCCTCACATTCAAAGGTTAATTATTAATCTTGAGCAGACATTACCGTTCATTAATTTCCATATTTTATCGAAACTGACTTTATTTTTATAGACGCAGCGCAATTTGAAAATGTATGGAGTTATGTCTCGGGAATATTACGAGAATCCATAATTCAAAATCTAACAGTGCATAAATATGCTCTACTAATTTTGCATGAAAAGTCACAAAATCAAAATATTAAATTCATCCAATGATAATAAAGACATGTAATCATTATTAAAAGCCAAATGTCACGGATTCCTTTGACCATGGTAATTATATATGCGGTTGTGTCGTCGTGCTATCATGCTTTCCAACATTAGTTCCAGAGTTGTCAATACGTGGTAGCGCATTTTCACGTCATCCAGTATCCTCGTCTTTGAAACTTTAGCAACAACAAGCTGACCTTGAATTCCTTTCGGCCGAAACAATTCACATTCTGAAAGTATAGTGCGTACCGTGAAGGTTCAAAATTGATTGAATTTTACCTGCCTGTGACACTTCCCATAATGACATCGATTGCGTTTTTGAAGCTTTTCATAAGCATTAACCAAATCCAAAAATATAAGAGTGACAGCGCACTTATAGCAAATATAGATTACTTTGAAGCATTAATACTACTCAAGATTTAGATAAAAACATTCCTCGTTATGTTTTCTTTTTTTTGGTAAACGAAAAACTCTAAGACCTTCATAAATAGTCATAGCAGATTTGATATATCCTACAAACCAACAAAAAGCGTTACTCCGCTTCATATATGTTCCAGCAACATTCATTCATTCATTATCTGAAAAATCTGACAACAGAGGCTTTTTCAAAGCCACTAAAATGATTTGTCCATCTCAAAATTCATTGTAGGAAATTTGGTTTGTGAATACTATTATGTGTTCATTCAATTGCAAATAATTATTCTCCTTCGATAAAGAGAAAAAAGTGATGAATAAGTGCATAAAACTCTTGCCCACTGTCTAAGGTTTGGAATAGCCTATACCTCAACCAGCACAAACGATTTGGGCGATCCTAAGCTCCTACCATACATCCCAGTTTCATGTATTTTACTATTTAAAGTTTGCGCGTACAATCTTGTCAAGTATTTGAGACAGCATTGCTTGCCCGTATTATTAAATCCAACTGTTATGATCGGAAAGTGGTTGTTCAAATCTGTAACAATGCCACATGACACCAATGAAATTCCCAAAACTTTCCCAGCTCGAATTTGGGAATTCCAGTTCAAATTGTTTTATTACTTACGGATTGCCTACTACAAGCCTGTCTATGACGGTAAGAATGGGTGTTGGACTCTAACGAACGGTTCCATTTTTTCTCGGGTAAGCACGCAAGTCATGAAGCTTAAATCAAATGTTTTTAACATAATGCAAACAATACAATAACTCCTTCCGTAGCTGTCATCTCTGGTGATTATATGGATTCCTATTTACACATTCATTATCACTGATACGATACAAAGTATCTTGAAACTACATTCTGGTCAGAAAATGTCGCCAAGCTGTTACTTTCGTGTACTCAACATATTTCTGTTTCGATTTCAAAATATATTCTTCTCGTACATTATTCACAAGCGAAAGGACGTATTTGAAAAACTAATAAGCCACAGTGGGTTAACATGCAATTCGATCCGACCACACGATGTCCAAGGGAGTAGGCTCAACTACAAAAGTCTTGCTTTTCTTTACTTGGCCATTGCTTACTTGTCGCGATTTGCCATCGCGTTCATACTTACCTTTCTTGTGGAATCAGACACCGTTTCGACGTGGCTCCCTCCCTCTGAGATATTCACGCGAGCGATTCGAAATGGAAGAGAGCGATTTTTCTTGACGGAACTTGAAACTGTAAATGGAACTGGTAATTACATTCTAGGCATTCTTGAGCTAGTAATGCAATACGCCAGACAATTTGTATATGCAAATATGGAGATTCTGATTGTCGGTACAATACCAATTACGATGTGGCTGAAAACAAAGGAGTTTATCCAACTTATGGCACAATATGATGAAGATGTGGAATTTCCAACCAGCACATATAATATGACAGATGAAATATGTCGTGCGTATTATAAGCTTAAAGAATATTCAAGAGCACTGAGCGAGATATGGTCAACATTTTATCTTCTGTGGCTGGTACAAATGTCGTCCACCTTGGCATTCTACATGAACAATTACTTGGGATCTGGAAATGCGTTCACTGCGGTATACTTTGTAGTTTCAATTGGTTTGCGATCAATTGCACTTGTTCTGTCCGGCGATGTGTACAAAATGGTATGTTGTCTCAACTGATTCATTGTCAGCTATACTTTATCAAAAGGTAGCATATTTATTTAACATTTTCTGCATTAGGTTGAGGGGTTTAAGGACTGGCTTACAGAGCGTGAAACATGGGAGCGTTTTAGAAGCAGTCAAAATAAGAATGAACTGAAAAGGATTTTGCGCAAGTTGGATAGCCGTCCAATAGGAATTGGGAAGAATGGAGTTTATCAGCCAACGTTTGGATTCACAGCCCAGGTAAATATAAATCTGTAAAACCAACTTCCAGTATTTATAGGGACTTCAAATATGACATACTAATACTTCTAATTGATTCCTTTTGATTTCAGATGTGCATTGTGATGATCACGTTGTTTCTAATTAGCTTTGATAGATAAACATTTGTCACCTTTTCCAGATACAATATATTGTTTATGTTTAACTAAGCGACACTGTGGCTTAAGGGATTAACTAAATTCACAGTAGCGAAAATGAAACATATAGCAGTTCGTTGGTGTCACACGAACTAAGCAATCAAACACCTCAAATATTATGGAGTTACATGACGTTTCCTGTTTTAGACCACACGATTAATCTACTTGAACTGTTTTGAGACTTGTTAGAGTAAATAAAGGACATGAAAACACGCGAAATATTTCCTTTGTACTTCAATTTAATGGTATATTTCATTCAATGTCATTGAAGATCGCTAAACAAAGTAAAGTTTTGTTTATTGATACGTCATTGTACACCCGGCAGCCACAACTTTATTGGATCACATTTTTTACAGTGGAAAACAGTTACCCATACCTCCTTAATCCGTGTTATGAATATGGGTATAATTGGGACATGTTACCATCAATGTCGTCAAACTTAAAAATCGAAGATAAACTCATATTGTTTGGTGATAAATATTTAATTCTACATTTGCTCCTTTCGCCCAGCCGACAATAATCCGTTGAAGGGTTCGTTGTAATCCATTCGGGTCACACTGTAATCAGTGTAATCTGTAATCACTCCAAAGTATATAATCATTAACATTTATTTCAAGAAATCCATTGTAAAGAAAAATTTAATTAGCTGTGCTGTGACTAATAAATAAGTGAAAAATATTCAGAACAATCTCAAATGCTTGTATTCTATGCGAATTTATAAGTGAATAGTTTCATATTCACTTCATTGGCACCTGCAATGAGTTTCGTTATTAAATATGTCTTGCCTTACAAGTAATTGCAGACATTTAATAATGTGTGTTACCAGCGACGTGGGTATTGTTAAGGAATTCTATTTCCGGTTCGAAATATTCCTGATTGACATGGTATTCGTAGTCTATACTCTTGTTCAATTTTGTCTTTCAGGAGTCATTATTATTCCGATATACATCATTTCGGGACAATTATTAATTAATTTGCCTGGTCTATTTGGGTGTGTACTACTTTTGAGTAGTGAGTACCAAATGTACATTGGAAACAGTAAAAGCACGACTTTCTTGGATTTTGATTGCATATGCTTTCCGGAAGTACAAATTAAGCTGATAAATTCGTATGACGATTAGCTGTCAAATCTCTGGTGTAATAATGCTTTGTGGGCCAATATTCGCTTTCGAGCAAATAATATATTACCCAGCACGACGCTGAACTTGTAAGGAGATAATTAAATGCTGCACAACACATGCCGGTTAATTTGCTAAAGTAAAGTATTTGTTTCTTGTACATAATCAGAGATGTGCAAAATTTAGCAATTTCAATTCCATTGAAGTGACGAAGCTTCAAACCTACGTATCATTTAAAGCTCCAGATGACATTCATACCACCAAGCGGCGTTTTTATTACATAAATAAGATACTATAATACACTGAACTTGTTCTGTCATAATATTAATAATTTGGAATAATAATGATGGAATGGACTACAAAATGTTTTCTTTAAATGGTCAACTTTGGCTATGTCAGAAACCATGTCTTCTTGTACACTATGAAATAGAATTTAGAAACCACCCCTCTTTCTTTAACCGGAGAGCAGACACTGTTTTTGAGATGCAACTAAAAGAACTAATAGACGTTTGTTTTTCCATGAAGTCCACAGTGATAATGTTCAATTAAATTAGGATTGCAAGATTCTTGCCCACACATGATCCGTCAAAAACCTGGCTCAGTTGTGAGATGCAAGTGAGACTGTGAGTGTTGTTAGATGAGATGATGTGAGTTTCTTTATCCTTCACTTCCGATATTATGTTAGAGCTGATATTGTTTATGGATTTCGTTAAACTCTAAGAGTTTAACTCTTTGCTTATATATATTCCAAAAACGGTCTCAATAAACATCCGAAGATACTAATATTAAGATGACAAACTGTTAAATTATTTATAGAACATTTTTTCCGCCTAAGATTTAATTTGATTCAGGTGCAACTTTTGCCCGCCTTTCAACACCGTCGTTTACATCGTAAGTTTACATCGCATCGTCCAATACAAATTGGTGAATAGGTAACTGGAAGCAAATTAATTTATGATGTTGCAGGATATTTATCTAATCTAAGCGTACCTGTAGTATTTTTACGAATAATTGGTACTTCTGCAGTTGCACAAATATTTTGCATGTTTACGTTCATTTATACAATCCTATCATTTTAGTCGCAAATTCTATTGTTAGTCATTTCATATTTTGAAGCTGAAGTTGCATACTCCATTCGTGGCTTGTTGCAAACAACGTATTAGAAGCTGCCCGTCCGTGTACAAAATTCCGCAAACAAGAACCAAACTTTCATTTTTCAATACGTCACCAAATGTTACCCAACCTAACGTGACCTCTCCAAATATAAAGCATACAAATCTATTGGCATATATGCAGATTCAAAAAGTTTTTAATTGTCTTTTTAAACTTATGCAAATTTTGGTACATCCCAGCCCCATCAAATTGAACCTATATGACAGGCGAAATTCCTATCTTCCTAGAAATTTGGAGAAACGGTGTTATAGCTACACAGCAAATTTGCGGTAATGGTTTCCCTAACATGAAATTGAAAAATTCTAATCATAGAAATTTATGGTTGCTATGTTCCCTCGATCTGCAGTTGTGGGAATATGTTTTTAATTATGGAAAATATTCAGCCAAGTGATATTAATACTTGACTTTGTAGTAACATGCAATTTTGTAGAAAAATAGTTCTAAGTCTTTGAATTTCGAAAATTGCTGTTTATAGTTGTAACAGTGGGACGGGAATCATATTGGCGACACTATACAGGGATAGCATTGAATGCGTTCATTTCGTAGGACATGGATATCTTCAAGAGTAGGTCTAACCGAACGCTTCAATCGGACACATGGATGGTGAAAACATAATGACCTGTACAGTTGAATAACGACGACAGCGTTCCTGTAAATACTTAAGGTCAAACCGTATACTTTCTATCAATCACATGTAACGTAAGCGTCTATGTGCAGTTGTAAATCAATTGTGATTATTCAATTAAATAAGTACATTTAATGTAGTCTCTAAGTTTATTTTTGAAAGGGTAATTTATTTTATCACATTATGAAAGATTTATTGGGACAGGGAATAGTAGTCGTTTTTCGTGCTTGTTATGTGGTTGAACATTTTGAATGTAAATCTCAAATCTACATCGCATAATATTGTAGCCGCCGTTCCAATTTATTTAGGATATAGATTAACATCTTCCACGTTGCTAGTTACAATTGATTGGATGTTGAGCTTGTATGTAGTTGACGTTTAATTTGACGTCGTTCCAAAATTTCTCACCGCTGGCTTCGCTTAAGAATATGTTAGGTATTACTGCGCCCAACAATAAGAAAGTTTAGTCCTGACGGAATCCCTGTGTATGTGTTTTGTGCAATAGAATGAATTAATTCAATATTTATAGTTTCCGGCAGAGGCGGCGGCATGATACAGTTAGAGCAGGCTAGCATACAAACTGTGATGTTTGTTGTGTGATGTTAGTGGCAATGTTTGCATTTTCCAAGGAAGGGAACACTGATTACCTCTAGGTGCGCAACCGTTATCGCATGCAAAATATGAAGCATTTGACGATTTGTAATATTAAATGTCACATTTCTATGCAACATTTGGACAACCGATTCGGCATCTCCCTCGGGTGCTACTTTCAAACTAATTGCTTTTCAGGGAATTAACTAATCAGTGGCAAACCATTGACAAATGACAATGATAATGAAAACAAGTTATAAACAACACGATATTATATGAAAATATGACATAAGCCTGTTTCAAGCTGATGAACTCCATCAGGTGTATATAAATGAGAAACTGATTCCATATTTGGATTCCACGAGAATAACAAGGTATGGTATACAACGGATTCACTTTGCAAAATGCATACAACGGAGTAAGATGATAAAGCAGTACCGTTCAGTGGATACCACTTTATTTCGACATAGTTTATCCCTTAAGTTAAAATGTGGCACCCACAATCCTTGCATGTTTCCTCTCGTGCTAATTGTGAACTAAAGCAGAAAAGTGTTACTTGAAATAGAAGGGAAGTGCCTGATAAAAGGATTATTTTGACAGCATAGAATATTAAATTTATATATTGATTTATATATCATATATATCGTTGGCATATTTAAAGGACCACTTTTTCCAATGCAACTTTAACCAATGCGAATTTTGGAGAACAATTCAAAGAATTCAAGGCATTGAGACTTGCAAATGTATGTCACGTAATCCTCCTTGAACGAAATTACAATTTGATAAAATCCTCATGCAGCCGACCAAAACACCTAGTACCAGAATATTCGTCATTCGGCACAGTTTCCACATTATGCTGTGTTGACTTGACAAGTTATCTGATGGAAAGCATAGTCGTCATACCGTCCTATTAATAAGACCACATAACTATTTTAAAATCCTTGGTACCATAAAAGCGGGTTTGATGGGCACCATGTATTATTAATTGTATAAAATTCAGCCTAAACAATACTAGATGGGCCCATTAGCTTACTGGAAAATTGTCCTAAATGAATAAACAAGTTAAACATTCTGCCAGGCTATCTCTTCCCTCTTGTAAAATTAACAACATGACGAATGGTAAAATACACATAAATTGAGAAACTCAAATTCAGTATAAATAGTGTAATTTATAAATCATCGAATTTAAATTATCTCATACATATGCATTTTTAATAGCAAACGCGTACAACTGAAGTTTAGAACAATAAAAGGTCAGCGCTATGTCACATCTATAATCATTTATTAGGTTATTGTCTACACGCTTCCTTCAAACGATGTCGTAATGTACCAGATTTGTATCATTTTTATGAACACACCACAAACTAATATTACAAAAAAATGAAGAAGACATTGATCCTAATTATTATTTATGACATTGCGAATTTTGGGTTACGAATATATTGAATTATGATAACAGAATGCGGCAAGAATTCTTTGCGGTTGCATGTAAATGTTTTGTCAGTCAGTGAATGCCCAGTATTACAGAACATTTACAATATCTTAATTTGGGTCACATGGTTTCTTGGGGGGTGAATTCGATGTAATTTCTGAATATTGACTTGAGCTAATCAAATACGTAACATAATGACTACTTTGGTTTGGTATGATATGTGTATTGTATCAATAAAGAATGGTTTGCAAGTAATATAGCCATTTATTACTTTACTGACATTTTGGTTCATTGCTCGTAAATTGAATTGTTTTCAAAGCTGGCACTCCGACTGTAGGTTTTTAGACTCTTGGTAGACTCGACGTTGGTAGATTGGTCCATTGAGGAATTGTCCAATGCTTGTGATAAAGTTGTAGAAAATGTCGTACCTTTGAGAATACAATTTGTGAACTAATTCAAATAATTGCTTGAATATTAAATTAAATTGTAGAATTATTTGATCGGTCCAATATTATTCCTTACTTGATTACTTGGCTTGCGACTTGACTACAATCACCGTACCGTAAGCTTTACTTGAACAATGTATTTATTGTGCTTTACTAGTTTTCCTACTTGTCAAATACCTTTCATAACCAACAACTTCAAAGAGGAAAGAAAACCTAACCTAGATTTAATCTTTGCATGCGCTGATAAAACCGTTGAAGTGGATAGATTGCACAGAGTGAAAATTAAAGTTTAAAGTAATGTTGTTTGAGATCATAAATTTATTCTCCTTCAGTTTACATGAAATCACTTCAAAATATTGTTTTCATATGTTAAATTTAAATGTGATTCGAATATCAATCATTAATCCTAAGTAATGGATATAAACGTAAATGAATATTTTGATCACAACTAGCTTACTAAACGCTAGCCAAATTGTCGGTATTATCAGAGTGAATACTTACTTACATAAGATGTTTGGAAAATGTAAACATGATCATTGATGTTCGTTTTCTCACTGAAATAATACGTATAATATAAATGGCCATTTTCGAAATTGTAAAAACCTCACATATAACAGAATACAACATGATCTGTGTTGAGTTTGTTAATATGGGCGTCACAGCTTGACCTTATTGTTCATTAGTTTTACTCAAATCAAATCAGATATTCGAGAATGTTATTTTCGTAACTAATTAATCAGCAAAATATTAATTGAGAAGAATTCTACAATAGACACGGTCTTGCCAAGCTAGACTTCAAAATGCAGATTATAACGACGGAGACGGACATAACCAGTTTTTATACTTACACTAATTTGTATCGACACACAATAGTCTCTCCCTTGTGTCAAAAAATCGCAACGAAACTGTACTCTCTTTACACAATCCACCAGAGGTATAGACGGCACCCAAACCTGCAGGTTATTTTCCCTCTTATCGGTTAAATGGCAGCATTACGGCGTTTAACTTCATTACAAAAAAACCAGAATTATTTTCATCCCAAAATTATCACCCGTAAACATAGAAAGACGTATTTACAAGCAACAACGTTGAGCAATTGAATATTTTGTTCATAACATAATTGACTAATGAATGATTAGTTTAAGGGACGGTCAATGGTTTGTTATTAGTCACAAAGACAAGGCAAAATTTTATCCGGTATAATTCATCGTTTGGCCTTTCTTAACAATCTTACTACATTAACACCACACTCGTCCTCCTTGAGCTATCTGCATCAATAAATACGACGAGGGTAGGTCCAACACGCTTGTCGACGTTGAGATAATTAATTTTGCTTCAACTCATTTCCAGCACAGAAATTTATCATTTGATGCTCAATTGCACTTTCCATTAAATAGTTAAAAACCAATTCATAAACTAATAATAATATTAGAATTTTCAAATGCGTGGGTAATAGTGTTTGCGGATATGATGACCAAGAAAAAATAAGTGATGTTTTGGTTAACACAACATAAGTAAGATGGTGCATAGTTTTTGTTGGTTTGCAATTCTGACAAGCTATACTAAATGACTATGGTAGAACGACCACAATGTTTGTTTGACATATGTATACTGTCTTCAGAATTGAAAGATATTTCTCATCTTCGATATGGCAACAAACCATTGAAATTCGATTAATCATCTCCGTTCTTCATTCTGGACGAAATTGCTAAACGATGAGTTTACTTAGACATGTAGAACAATTATTAAAGCTATGGATCTTCCCTATTAAATAATTTCGCGGAACGATGTTTTAACATATTCTCAAACACCCAACACATTAAATGATTCAATTATATATTTCATTGTATATACACAGGGGAACTAACTTCACCACATACTTTAATTACCACATTATGTATATAATATGAAACAGATACATAGATAGCTAGAGAGATTAGATTAAGCAAAATATATTAACGTGTTAGAAGCAGATGAAAATACTGGTTGTAAGAATGTAGCTTACAATTATATTTTTGATTTGAAAAGAAACGGGTAGCACAACCCGGCATACCATGGATGGTTTTCTGGACACATCAAAGGCCCGGTCAATATGTCTCGCGGAAACAATAGAATTGGTACATTAGTCATTCTTTGTGTTATTTGTTACAATTAGAATGCATGTTCCAATAACACATTCAAAGAATAGAAATATTAATCGATATTCTTAGCAGTATTTGCGGGAAGATAATATTGCGATTTGGGTGTTGTGATTGCAAGCTTTAAAAAGGCATGATAATTTTAAATAATAACTATGAATATACAGAAAGTAATATTATCAAGATGCCAGTTTTGTATGCACAAGATGACTTAACCCTGGTGTCGAAATTCACTACATCTGTCTGACAACCCTATTGTTAAACTATTTAAAGTTACCTATATTCCAACACTTAATTCGAAGCGGATGTTGCCTTAGGATGTAAATAAAGATAAATGACATAGTATCAATTACCACCCACATCGCATCCAAATTTGTGTTCACTCCATCAACAACAAACTGACAGTGTTTTCCGCAACAAATTGTTGGGTGACCAAAGGTGTGACCGGTTCTATGAAGTTGCCAGATCCTCCAAATGAAATGCTAAGGATTGGACAGGATCTTTCATATCTTCGAAACCATCGATTCTTCATTAGAGATCCGTTCCGACGGATTTGCCCTCGAGACTCCGTTGACGCTAGAAACACGTCGCCCAAGCAACCGTATGCAAATATGAACGTTGATGCATTCACAACGACCGTCCACAGCGTATAACCAAACACTACTGTGGGCATGGGAAAGGCTATGCAGGCATACAGAGCAAATATTTCACCGACTATTCCAGACACAATGTTTGGGGTAATGATGGAGCTTCCGTTTAAATCACGGTGACTCGAAATCAACAATTGGATTTCGCGGAACGCCACTGAGCATTCATGAAGTTCGTCCACGTCATTCCAATTTTGCAACATGGCAAGTTTCCTATTGGAATACAATTCACTGCTTAGCTCCATTATCCAGCGTTTACACAAGTTAAATTTAATGTTACTTACCTTCCGTATAGCACAATGTATTGCGAGAAACAATGGCCTTGAACAATGATTAGGATCCGATGCATCGCCATTCCGCACAGTACATACATCCAATTGAAGAAGGAGAAAGCGGCAACAAGGATCTTCAAACCCAATTGTACCTGGACAGCATCGGGAGTCCTCCCAAGAGAATTGAGATCACATTGGTCCAGCAATTCGATCGATCCGGGATATTGTGGCATGCATGGATTGACAATGATATTGAAGAAGTACGCAATTTCCATTAGCACGGCACTCGCGGCGTTGTACTCCATCAACATTTTCAAAAACTGAGGATTCCAGTTTTGCATTTCTCGAGCAATTTGTGTGTCCGGAAGGAGTCTCCGTTTCTCGTAGCTCAGCATACTGTTCAAAAGACCAATTAGATGGTTTGGCTTTCGGTAGGTGAGATGACATCCAGACAGCATAATCGCATAGGTTGCTTGGCTGAATATTCCAAAGGAGTTGAGCAGAGCGTCGTTGTACTTCCAAGTCCATATTTGTTGCGCGATGGTTACGATAAAGCAGAGGTATGCTACGACAAGATGAAAGTGATCCGTGAACGATTTGGAGGAGGGAATGAAGAAGCCTGAGCGATAGCTCCACTTAAAAGGGAGGCCTGAGAATGCTTCAATGATTTTGAAGCTACTTAGCATGGTTTTCAACATACCACTTGAGAAGAGGGTCATTTCGAAATTTGTTCTTGTTTCTTAAGACGAAATTTAAACGTTTTCTGGTATTTGCAGAATACAAATCTAGCTATTTGAGTTGTAGAATAGAATGCTACATTGAAGACCTCAGGAACTGTTCGATGAAGCTGATGAGCACAGCGCTTATATGCCGAATTATATAACGTCCATCGGTTACGTCTGCAGTGTGATTTTTGTATTTAACTCTAAACATAAGCTTTTAACAGTATTTAAATATGCGCGAAAAAGCTTGATGCGTGTAGATATTATCAAATCAGACGCTTCTGACATTAGAATGTAAGCTACGAAGTTAATAATTCAGTTTTTGCACGAATAGACAAAATACCACATTGCGGCAGATGTGTGTCGTAACGACAACATTATCAATCGCGTTTCTTGCCTATGATGTTACGCAATATTTGTTACAGAGTGGTCAGATCCTGAATTTGGGTCGAACATGAAATTACCGTCACATATAATTACCACCATGAAATTCTCGACACAAGTCCATAATTTCTATATTTTTTGTCCGACTTTCGTATGATGACAATGATGAGTTAATATTTAATTTGTTTCGAACGAATAGCCAAAACGAGCGCATTCTTGAAAATGATTTGAAGAATCTATTCGTTGCGACATCGTTACAAGCCGAGTTTCGCATTTTGTAGTTTGCCTGTTATTTGATGCACCGTGTCAACATTCATAACCCCATGTATCTTCATGAAATTGCCGTAACAAATATTGACAAAATATCAATTTTAGCAGTACTTAAATATGCACGGAAATTTTCCGAATGGTCTTGCACAATGAGAAGAGAATGGAATTACAGCGGACAATCTAGTTACGTCTAACCTTTGTGTCCACACACATTACATAAAATGCAAACAGCGAAGTTATATGATTAAACGTCGCCGACTCAGTAGGTTAACTTATACTTTTCCACAGAAAGCGAATGAATCTTTTAGTTTTTTGGAGCCGAAAATGTTACTCAATGGTCAGAATAACCAAAATATAGAAGCCAAATGCATATAAGATGATTTTCCTGGTTTACCTCAAGCAAATATATCTCATGTAGTCGTACCGTGTTTACCTAACCCATCTATCTGAAATTGCTTGCACATTTACAAAATCAAAGAGTCAAAGAATTAACAAATCCAAAATGTCACTCAAAATAGTACGCGACAGAGTCTGTCTGAAAGATAAGTTGTGCCGTGGCCTGAATGGAATTGAAGCAAATGAAACAATTGAAAGACAAATTCGTACAATTGTGAAAGTAGTTTGCTCTTAATGTTACTTACCACTCACAGCGAAATATTTGTACTTTAGAAAAGAAGTGACTCTACTCAGTGGAAACTAAAATTATATTAAAGTCAACATTAAAGGTTGTCGCCAAATATTTATTTACGATTTTCAGCAAGCGTCCGTTCATATCAGAACGGTTTGTCAGGAGGAATTTCTAACATACAATAGAATTTCATGACAGATACAAGATCAGTTTCAATTCCGAAATTACGCCTATGACAATCACAAATGTTAGGCGTGTTCTGCGAATTTGGTTCATCACAGTATCATCTGTTCGTTTTGTTCATTCGTTTATAGAACATTGTAAACTTATTAAACTAACTGAAAATCCACTCCTTTTCACTGTCGGATGGCTACCATTTATCCTTGCTCCGGTTTTTCGATCTTTAGCTGCTCTGTTCTGGCATGTTTGAATGTCATTCAAACATTAACTGTCAAAAATTAATATACTGTGGAGGAGCCTTTTGGCAGCACAGGTTAAGTGTTCATCAACGCCAATACATATCTACTGAATCTTTTTATTTATCATGAACTCGGCAGTAAAGACTACAACATTCGTCTAGCTAACCGAATAGTTTGACAGCGGGCGTTGCGCCCATTTAGCTATAATATGGGATAGAGCATGCAAAATATGGCTGTGCATATCATTTGTGTCGCTCTGGCATGCTCATGTCATGCCTGTCCACATCAATCCTTGGAATATTAAATAAGATCCCGGAAATTAAAGAAATTGCACAGACGACAAGAAACATGAAATTGAGTGGACAAGTCAATACTTCAATTATCGATTCCAAATACCTAGATACATCGAAAAAAGTACAGTTTCATCAGTTTCAAGATAAATAGTTTATTTGTGACAATAATTTAATATTACTAATTGGATTAACATACGCGAGCATAAATACATCACACTTGGCGTGATATTCAAGCCAATTTTCAGTTACTACTACAAATATTTATTTTATTTGATAAAGCTGTAATATTGCTGTGTTCTGTAATGTCAAATCAGGTCACTAATTGTCAGTTGAATATCCTAAAGTAGGAGTAGACTAATAATCTGATTGAAGCAAAAATCGAGGAGCACAAATGGAGTCTGCTCATCTACGTAATTCACGTTTCCCAGACAAACTTTTATAGGTTGCAATGAAGCCACGTCCCTGGCAAAGCACCTTTTCATGTTACGCGGAACCATCGGATACACATCTAATTTGAGATATGTTAGCAATCCCACGGAGTCGCCATACACCTTTCCAAACACGCCGTAACAAACCAGAATCCCGATGAAGCCAGCTGCAGCGATAGCAGCAAATATACAACAGCGTACAATAGATACACTGGACCCAAATGAAAGTAGAGCGTATACACTGGTGATTAATGCAATCAAAAGTATGCCCAAAGCCATCAACAAGATACTATCCTGCTGAATTCGATTGTAGCTTCGAGACAGCAGTTGAATTTCCTTGTAAATCAGGAAAACATTTTGATTGGTATCATCCTCATCATTTTGCGCAGGATTGTTGACATATTGACTTGCCACCGTGGATTTTACAAATTTTATATAATAACTGAAACAACTAGCGGGAATGAGGCATATCTCAAAATAAATGAAATAGCAAAAGGTTATCATGTCAATCAAAATCCACGTTGAAAATGTGGAAATAACAGCTAGCTTTACAATTGACTCAAAGGATGCGTTAAAGTGTCCGTTATCGGTTGTCGGGAATTGACAGTGTGGTAGCAGGAAGTAGAACAAAGTTCCTGGAGAACAGTTGTCAAACCAGCGTAGAAGGCCATAGCAGATGGATGTTGCTGCAGGAAATATGATTGCGGTCAGTTGCGTCAGCCGAATTATTGTCCTCTGTGACCGTTTAAGGGAAATTTCAGAGAGGAGTGGGGAATCTGAAACAAAAAGCATATTTGCATACTAGTCATCGTTTGATTGTTTCAAGGACAGTCGTATTCAACTTACGCCGTAAATGCCGTCGCTCAAACTGAAGCAATAAATTGAAGCACTCTGCAATCATGCCGCGCCTTCGTGTAGCAACACTCCTAATGAGACCCCATGTAACTGTCCCCAAAGTGTACAGAATACATTCCATGTTGATCATCCAAGGTCGCATGTTCATCCCGTAAAACGTTTGAAAACAAAGGAGGAAAACGAATACTCCATATACCAACATCTTGTATTTCTGACATCCTAAAGCTGAGACAGGGACTAAAGAATAGCGTCCATTCTTCTAAACTAGACTGAGTGGCGAAGTGCCAATTTTGTGCTGAAATACGAGGTGCAGCTTAATAAACTCCAATATGTTTTCACTGAAAATCATTGCTTCGTCTACTGGAATATGTAAACACCTTCTGAATGCTAAAAAATTTCAGTTTACTTTACTCATTATGGTTACTAGTATCTATGGACAAGGTTTACGGATCGATCAGAAGTTGAGAAGGGTTTTATTCTGTATGGGTTTCAACATTGATTGGTAACTATTGCCAGGCTATTCACGTAATCAATCCCAGGTAATGCCATTTTAGATCCATTTCTCGTAAGGCAATTTATTCTTTAATAAATCAGTTGCTCGTGTCTACTTTTTCATAACCAATTTTAACCTAAGCAGAGCGACATATTTAGTAATGCTGATGGTCTGTAGAGATAGAAGGAAAAATTGCATGCCTCCGGCGCAAGCACTCTCTTATGTCAAGGATCAATATGAATAGTTAAATGAAAAATCCATTAGACACTTAAATTAGCAATGTAATATCATTGTAAGTTCCCAGTCGTTTTCTTGAACTACTCAATTTATAAACTGGCTTTCCGCTTGAATTTGAAATACTGTGACCAATGTAGGCACGCTGAGTGTTCGTTAATCCGACCGTTAATATTAATAAAAACGGAGCTCTTATCGAATATAATGGAGGCCTATAATATTTATTTTTTGGTCAGTTCCAATACGATGAAATTCATATCAACTCATTTGAAATTTCCCGAGCGCATCGAAAACTATTGTTGCGGCGTCGACGTGTTTCTGTGTTTCCTGCCTTAAAGCACACTTAATGGAATTCTAGTTGGGATACACTTTTGTTTGTAGATAGGCTTGCGAGATTTCTCGTTCGATGAGTTGATACGCTACAAGCCGTGACAAATATAATTCTGACACTATACAGAAACGAATGTGCAATATGCCTTCCGAGGGAGCTACTCCTACGATATAATTCTCTTATGTCAAGTAAATCAAATGAATAAAAGATGAAAATTTTAATTTATGATTTATCTCGATTTTGCAGGGAACGTTATTGCACTATTGGAAATTAGCTCCAAAGGGTTACGTGAATGGTTATATATGGGTTGCAATATGAATGATTATATGTGTGGGAGTATGAATGGTTACCCGAACGGTTATATATGAATTGTCGCATAAACTTTGTTTTGCAAATAAATAGCGATTTATGACATGACATTTAGAAGGAATTTAATTGATACAGGAATCCGACATTGTTTCTATTCATCAGAATGGTGCTTAAATTCGGAAACAAAATTTACTTCATTAACCGCCCACGATACTTTAGAAGATAATTCGCTGGCATTTCAGTTGAAGGACGTGACAACAAATATCTCATATAATTCTCTGCATTTCATAAACCGATTTAATTTCTTGGAGAACTGAATGAAAATTCTGACCTCGCGCCATAAATGTTTAATACGATATTAAATGCATGGTTGTTATGCTACGCTGATGTGAAGCAGAATTAAGATTGAACGAGAAATAAGCAACATAATTGTTATAAAAAAGGGTAATCTTAAGTCTTTCCAATAGATAGCTACGATGTTGTCACATAAGAAATGACTGAATTGGCCAACTCTGTGGTTGCACATCCGTTAGAAAATTTGTGTTTAATTGGTACTTCCAAGCAGAGGCTAAGCGTGGTTGGACCCGGCCCGGAGGAGGAATTATTTCGATGCAGAACAGACAACGATCACATAAGGATAAATAACTGGTTTCCAACATCACCCATCTTAAATTTTTAGATTAAATCGTGGTGGTCTGGGTTTTCTGAGTTTGCACTGCCTTGCTGCGAGTCAAAGATATGCAAAGGTCCTGCGTAAGTTTTGCGTCTTTTCGAACAGATTCACATTCACGTCAAGTAAAAATACGGCAATACATTTGAAACAAAATGGTTTTAGCTTTTAACGTGATGTTCCACTACCCAATACATCCGCATCACTCAAAGACAGTATCAATTTAGGAGCATAGGCCAAAATCGCTTCTGTTGCTATGGCTTGTGCGAGAACATATCAACCAGTTTCAAAATTAAATTAGACAGATATGAATGCAGTTCATTTCATGAAACTTTGCAGCCAATAACACAAGGTGCAATAAACAGAACAATATTATTTATTGCCTCGCTCGCCTATTTTAAATCTTTTCCCTCAGGTTTGAAAATTCATTATGTGAAACCACCATTGCTGGGTGTTGCACGTTTATGCTCATGACAAAAAATCAATTCTATCATCATTCAATAGATATTGGTAAACCACCCAACGTCGCTCAATTTTTCATGCCAAAAGCACATTTGATCGCATTTCATGGCGAATTGACTTCACATCATTTCAGTAAAAGCTGTGCAATTTTGATTGCTCTATACGCGTAAACGCTGTGCAATCGAAGAAAAATGTAGATGTCGCGATACAATTAACAATTTATGTAGTGAAGGTTCCACTCTTGGCTTTACGTTTGCATTTACCTTGGACGATCAAACTACGTATGTGGCAAATGATTTTGTATAGTGACACTTTCTGGTAATGTTCCTTAGCTTGTTGATTCTCCTCATTTAGAAAATGTCTAATGTTTTACCTCCGGAAGTGGGTGATAGATTATTTAGTTTGAAAATTACGTGTCAAGCAACATCTTATGTATTTTGCCGCGTATTATCTTACAGGTATAAACTTGAAAAGCAGGCGGCACTAACGCGGAACAGTGTGGCAATTGTAAATCTCTAAACGTTTCATTATCAAATGTCGCATACATTCAATGGTTATTTGCATTTTTCTACCCAAACCTGTATATGCGAATCTGGGTTCCTATGGTCGCAGATGCAAGAATTCAGCAAGTATTTTGAATAAAATAGTCTTCCAGTTTCCGGAAGGATATTTCAAAACGGCATTTTAAAGAAATTTTGCTTAAAGAATGCCTGCAATATTCAAAAGGGAATAACGAATGACGAATTCGTATTCTGACCCTATTCGTTTGAAAATTTCTAGCAGTATTCTAAAAAATATGCTGCCAAAACATTGAATAAATGTCTGCCATGGATATTTTTAGCTAACCATCTGAAAGCTAGAGGTATTTGGTTTTCAGTGTTCCTTGTTTTTGGAGAAGGAGTGCAATATATTAGTCCGGAATCTGAGGTAGCATGTCGGAAATAAATAAATGAAACCTTTTAAGTAAGCTGTCGCCAAACAGTTGAAGGTATACGCGTTCGCGTTTTTGAAACGTCTGCAAAAAATTGAAAATAATTAAATTGTGGAATGCAATTTGATATACGTATATCCAAATTTAATGCAAATGTTGCTACATTTCCTTACGAAGATATGGTAATGCAAAATTACGATATTTGAAAGACATTGAAAGCACCAAATATATGCAACTCTACAAATTTGGACTGAACAAATAGCACTTGCTCTTTTCACAGGGCATTGCAGTACTGCTGTATGCTCGGTGAGAAACTATAATAAATGAATTTGGAAGCATTTTTATTCCATAACCATTCATGGATTTGGTTGTAATTTATCATGATATTTCATTGGAAAAATCCTTTTCTTTCGATGAGTAATTACTTATTTTGGACGACAGATTATTATTATTTTTAGCCACAAAAATATGAATGTTTAGGACAAATTAATTAAAATATATACGGAAATTACAGGAATGTCACATGATGTCACAGGACTGTTAGGTAAACATTTGATATGTGAGAGTTAATTTGGGCTTGATAGGTGAGAATTATGATGTATGTGTGCAAATGTTGTCTTATAATGGGGAGACAGAGACAGCCGAAAGCAAAATATATACGCAGTTTTAGGTGATCAATTTTGATTATGGAACACCAGCACAAAAGTTGCAAAACCATATACCGGTTTTTACAAAACTGAATTTGATTTGAACAGTGTTTGAACTTACACCAATGGCGTTTGCAAAATTTGGGGATTTATATTCATATTTATGTATAATCAATCGGATTTTCATGTATAATCAATAAATACGTATTCAAATCTAACATCATGGTCAATAGTCAACCAATGTAGGCTATTAATTACAGCTGTACTGGTCGATATTGACATGAGAGTATTGAAGTGGGAAATTCACACAACTGAACGTATTCGTAATAGTCTACATGTTGCCCGGAATGCTGCGATGTCGGTGAAGATTTACTTCCCAAAAACAGTTCGCACATTTTTTTCTGTCTGCCAATAATTAATTCGTTTATCACAACTTTGAAAGTATATGCCTGTTAAACTATTGATTAGCTTACAAAATAAATTGTCAGCGTTTTAAAACTATTTATGTGTATTTTTTAAAAATGAAGTATCGACTGATATATTAGTACTAAAGTGATGCTTTTCAGAAAAAACTAATTCAAAATAAAATTATTTTATTTGTAGTATATTTTTTGGAGTTAGAGTCGATATGCTCCATGAATTATTGGTTTTCTGAGTTGCAGGCAGGGTTGATAATAGCTTTCTCCTCGATGTATGATTATTGATTAGGCAAAAGTTCACATTTCGTGAGGGAAACATAAATTTTCAATAAAAAACAGCATAACCTTTGCAGTAAAAATCATTCATATTATTAAAATATTTTGCCTGTAATCATTTCGAAGTTTTTCTGTCTGTGTATTAATCAACATATTAAGCATGTTAAGTTACGGCCGTGGCGGATACCAAACGTGTGTATATGTGAAATATCGAACTACTGGGTATACTCGAACAACTAGTTACTTTCCGTTGTACATACGAACGATGTATGACTGCACCTTGGTCACACATTTCTCCTTTTAATTAATTACAAAAGATGTGCTTTAAGCGATGAAAATATCGCTTTGTATTCGAAGGATGCTGAGGATTTTAGCAACTTGAAAATATGTTTATACTTATGTTTGGTAGACACATTCATTTCCAATTGCAGGATCAGGGAACTGTGAACCTATTTAATAAATTTTTAACATATGCTATCCTATAAGAATTGACGTCTAATCAGATACCTGAGAGACTTCGGGGAATGAATGTTTTTACCTTTAAGAGTTACGAAACATAGCTTAAGCTTCAGGAATGAATACATTTCCAAGAATGTTGTAACATCTGCGTAAAGTAAAAAGTATTTTAGAAATTTGTTGAGACATGAAATGAAATTTTGATTTCGTCCATCGGGACGAATTTTCGGGTGATAATGTACATTTTACAAATGGAACATTTTGCCCATACGGCAACGAGTAACATACAACTAATTATGTATATGTATATTGTGCACTGTATAAGGTACGTTGGCTACTCCACGTTGAAAGATAATTGATGGCATGACCTAATATTTAGTACAATTGATGGAACAGTGCATAATGCAGACTGCTTTAACTACCAAAAAACTTTTAAAATCTGAATGGTTTCCATGACATAGCAAACGGAAAACAATAATGATTTTCACAACAATATTTATGTATATATCTATCAATGTTCATTCTTTCAAATATGGGAACAAATAAAGTTTACCTTGCTTCTTCATTTATGAGAAAATATTTTATTCCTGTTTAGCCAGACGGGCCCGGCCCCTTCGGGGCCCGGCCCGGAGGAGCATCAACCCTGACCTCCTCGTCGCTTAGTCCCTGCTTCCAAGGAAGAAATTATAACTTTGTGTTGCGTTAAAATAATTTGGTAAAATAATTAAATGATGTAAATTATTTTCATATCACATTCTCCTTATTAATGTTGCAATGTAGAACTTTTTGAAATATTGTGCCGAATGTGCCTAGTTGTCATTGTTGAACAGAAAATAATGTTTTTCCTGCTATTTTTCATAGAATGCATTTTGAAATGAAATGCAAACCAAAATATTGTCATGTCCAGTTTCAAACGTATGCGCATCCAGAAGCGGTGCTGGCTAATTAACAATTCGTATCTGAGCGTAACCAATCTTGATATAAACTCATTGAATATATGCAGCATTTTATCAGGTAAAACTGGATACGTAAGCTCGACCGCGCATGAATAATTTCACAGGAGGCTCATGTTCTCTACGACAAAATAGAACAGTAATAGATACCACCCGAGCGTTCCGTAACGACAAAGAGCCAACATGTAAGAAAGCGTTGAAAATAATGAATGCATTATGCGCTCCATATATGCACACGGCATAGAAAATGAATATAAATAAGCCCTCGAGCATTTCATGTACAATTTATTTTCTTTGCTCACTGAATGCAAATTGTATGGTCATGGCACATAATTTTTAATATCGTATTCATTTCAATATCTGTTACGACGATGATTGCAAAACCACGGTGTAACGAATGGACATATATCTCAGAATTAAAATTGAATGAATGAAGTGGGAACATAACTGTGCTGTCGTCATAATGATGAAAAAGTATATTGGGAAAACCTGCGGTTACGTATCATTTGTTAATTCAATTTTAATAAGTCATAAACTTAAATTATGAAGACGTAATTCTTATTTAGTAAAGGTAATCGTAATTGCAGGAGATATATGGTTGCAACAGTTTGCACCATTTGGCGATACCGCTTGTTTTAGAAAACAACTCATTCAGCTCACAATTATCTGCTTGCATTAACTGATCCACAAAATTACCTTTATGGAACGTGGACATCATTGCGGTTAAAATAATTTCCAGAGTTTCTTAATAAAGTCATCAGAAATTCAGGCACTCCGCTCCAAACCAGTAAACTTTATCTTTAGCTAAGGTCATCGGATCATTTATAGTTACTTTTGTATCACGTTGGGGCAACTGGCTAGCGACAAAATTTCGAGAAATGGAACCTCATCAGAAAGGACTTGACGTTCCTATAATTTACCCCCTCGTCAGTGTGGCGATTAAATTGCAGAACGCAGTTTACTCCAAACTGTTTGGCCGCGCACCAATTGAATGGAGCTCCCAGGAAATTCAATTGATGAATAGAAAGAACAATATGTCTAACCTCATTCCATGGACTATGCAACAAATTACTGGGGGAATCATTTACGGCATCATACTTCCCATTTGGTGCTGTTTCGCTGCCGAGAACACGTCTGTTTTGAATATTTTCATCTTTCTGATGATCTTGAGCGCCGCAGTTGTTCAGACTGGATTGGCTCACAAACAATTTTCGTCTGCTGGAGAAACCGTGCTGGGCGTAAACAATCTACTGGATAATAACCGACAACTAATAAATGGTAATACTTACAAATCTGGCTTTAATGAAGACTGAAGTTATGAATATACTTTTGTGTTAAAGGTTTCAAGGAAGAGTGGATGGAACAAGAAAAACGGTGGCAACGAGCACTTCAACTACTTGGTTTAGGATCCATTTCGGCGACAATGGTGCAACTTTCGTCATTCGGCTTATCCTTGCTGGGAGTGTTTTTTGAACTGGACCCGATCTACTTCATTTTCAAATGGATTTTCCCAGACGACGGCGTTGGCATATACATTTCCGCCCTACTAATTGTTGTACGCGTTTCGGGCTTGCTTGTGTACACGGTGTGCGTCTGCCGAAACTTGTGCTTTCTGATTGTCTTTTGCATTCTCACATTCTATTCCTATCTCAGTACCTGTTGCTTGCTCGCAAAATTTAGAGATCCGAGTCAAATTATTTCGGAGTATAAAAAGCTTTCTATCATTGGTACTCGTGTGGCACCTTTTGTTAATCGGGCAACCGCCATGCTGCTGGTTTTAGGACACACATGTTGTGTCAGCATGTTTTGGTTGAGTATTCGTGGCTGGGGCCTGGCACCGCCCATTCTTATTTCATTTTTCCCATTTTTTGGTGTAATCGTTTTTGTTTGGCTGATGGTAATTCTCACCGTTGTGAGTTCGATTTGCATGTATTCGCAACTTGTTTTGGACAAGGTGCGGGAACGGACTCGGGCTTCGATGGGTGGTTTGTCTTTCAAAGTCCTAAAACGGCAGCGATTAAGCTTAAAACCGATTCAATTCAAGTGTGGGAACATGTTCGTTATTGGGCAGGACGCCCCAGGGAATTTCATGCTGACTGTTGTGGATAATTTGACTTCAGCGGTTTTGACATTCTCGTAAAATAATGCGACGAATAACAAATATTTCCGGACGTTATATCAATACAATCTCTCAATGTTGCAGGTAATATTATTTGCTACTAGATTGTGACAATTAACAGAATTTCCCGATTAGGTTAGTAACACAATTGCAGTAGCCAGCTGTTTATAAAAAGTCTATACACATTTGTCACACGGCGGCTTGGCCCCACGTACTACATAGGATTTATAATATATTTATTAGCTACTGGATGTATGCATAAGTTTTAATATTTATATATTAAATTAAGCTCGTGATATAAATGTATTGTTCCAGCTGATGCAAGCGAATACAATTACTTAATCATCGATTTAAGCGGTATCATATTTCCTTTATTGTTTTGCCTAATTTTGGCTCATTTTTAGATTCATGTAAATACCTAGTGTAGTTCTCATTCCGCATATCGTGGTTGAAACTGCATTAGAAGCAACATGCTTGCCGTAATTTATGCATTTGGGAAGCATGTTTCGTCTATTGCTGCTTCAAACGCTTATTTGATGTAAGTATTACTAAAGCTTATGAAAATTTTTGTTACACAATTTTCTGAATTCTATTGCATTAATTTATGATAAATGTGGTTTGCAATTGGTTGCATCTGGATATGTCAGACAGAATATGTTTCTATTGATCTTGGGTGACGAAAGCACGGTTCAAGTATATGTTGTCAGGATGTTAAAATGGCGTTTCGTCGACGTAGGTTAACGAGAACAATGTAATGTAATATTATTCGATATAAGTATATCCTTTTCGTAAATGTCACCTTTACTCTAAGTATTACGACGGAATAAAACAGTTGATTCGTAGTACACGATATTTGTGATGGGTATTTGTATGCTGTTATGTAACTTGTCTTGATCGTCATCTCACAAATTGGTATAGTGCAACAAGGATAACTAATTGATTGACTCAATTGGTGACATCAACAGCTAATTTTAAATGCTTAATTACCCACATTTCAACAATATATTTCTAAATTTTATTAATGGATTTGAGCATTGGCATTATCTATATCTGCTAAGCATGTTCGGATAACTTTTTGGGAAATAAACTCATGACATCAGCGCAATCTTGTGAAACCATATCGATTCGATGACAGTTTATTAATTGAATGTTCGATGTTGAATTCCGATCACATACACGCGACACGTGTCGATATTATTAATACAAAAAATTCAGTAGCAGTAGCAATTCCGGAGAATCTTCGTGACGGTGGTTGTTGTATGTAACTATTCCGTGTAATTTGCTAAGAAAGATGATGCACTTAGTCATTAAAGCCAAGACAAATCATCATGCAACTTGTCAGTGAGTGTTTATTTTATCCAATCCTGGAAAGAAATACATATGTGCTCACATGCCACATTCTGTGATACAATAAGGTGACATTTAATCTCGATAGCGGATGAATAATTTGCAGCTGACTCATGCTTTCTTCAATGCGAAATTGCGAACCAAACTCGAGCTCTATGTGTTCGGTAACCACAAATCGCTTAGCAGTAAGAAAAGTGAGAAAACAAGGAATACATAATGCGTTCCATATATGCACACGGCATATAAATTGAATATACATAACATTTCGACAGTTTATATACAGATTTATTTTTTTCTTTGCAAACTGATTGCCAATTGTTAGGTGATGGCATCAATGCTGAATATGTTATTCATTTCAATATCTCTTATGACGATGGTTGCAAAACGACGGTGTTATGAATGGATAGATATATACCAATTAGGTGTAAGGGAATGAATGAAGCAGCAACATAATTTTGAATAGTCGTCGAACTCTGTTGTCGGCACAATGAAAAAGTAAATTGGGCAACCTGCGGTTGTTTATCTTTAGATAATTTGATTTTAATAAGTAATAAGCGTAAATTTTGTCGACGTAATGCTTACACATTAAATGCCAATGCAAATCCATTAAATCGCATGCCAGTATATAATATTTGTATTAGGTAAAACGGTCGTAACCATCTTATGACGTTCGTATACTTGTATACGAATCCAGAATCAGATAACGAATTGCTATTTTTCAGCTCACGATTACCTCCAACACTCATAAATTTATGAGACCCATTCCCGTTGAGCACTGTCTGCTGTGCACAACAAATATATGTGAAAAGTGAGTAACGTAACCATCATATTTTATGTGTTATGGTTATAGCGTGGGTGCGCTTGAAATGGTTTATTTTGTTGCTCAAGACAAAGTTATCAATGAATTCATTAACAAAAGCTTTATTACTGAATTCCAATTCATGGAATATGTACCCATCATGCGGTTACAAGATAATAGTCAGAGTCAGCTAGTTTAGCATTATGTGAGCCAAGTTTAGCTTTCATCACAATCCGGCACGGGGATCAGTATGTCAGATAAAGCTGTCCCGAACTGATGGAGTGCGGGCAATCTATTTGATCAAGCCATTGTCCCTTTGCGCCAAGCACACGATTGATTCCATTGACTAGCTACATATCTAATAGTAAGCAATACATTTCGCTTTACACGGAAGAGCGATAAGAAGTGCTGACGCGGACTTCAAATCGTGTTTCTCAAACCAACTGTGGAAATAGTACAATGGATTGCGATAACGAAACCATGGAATCTACGGAACAGTCATATGGCTGGTACAGACTTGCTCTCAATATTTTATCTTACAAAATGGCACAATGTCCAATTCTACTACCGACACGAACCAACCCCGAGTTGAAACGGAAATATATTGAACTTAACCGACACCATCAACTCAGCAACAAACATGTTCGCCTCACGCAATTTGAGAAATTGTTATTCAAGGTGCATTCGGTTGTGTTTCGGCATCTGTGTTCCCTGCCAGCAAACTGGGATTCCAAATTTACCTGCATTGTGTGGAATATTCCAAAATGTTCCTGGATACTATTCAAAATGAATTGTCTGTTTCTTATCGTCAAGGGCTTTTTATATTGTTGGTGCGTGCTCAACGCTGCATTCAGCACCGCAGACACTTCATACAATGTGGTGGTTGGAATCATCCACGTCGTCTTAGCAGCAACATGTCTTGTTATCACCATTTTCACCAACATTTCTGGAAATGTTGACGCAGTCTCGGCTTTCAATGACTTGCTCAAGCTTCACTGGAAAATATACACAGGTAGTTTAACATAAAGATACAATTATCCGTAATTTATAAAATGTTGCATATAAAAATATTTTCTCGAACGTATCACATTTTCTAGAGTACGGGAAGAAAAACACAAAGCCTGCAAAACTTAACATTGGACAATTAACACTGATTACGATCATAGCAGGCTTGCCACTGTTTCCTTTCGTGTTTGCGTTTGCATTAGTCTACTTGAGGATGGATGCTTTGTATTTCATTGTCGGTCCATTAAGCACTTCAATCGTGATGCTATTTGTTCGGTTCGTATGCACAGCATATATGGCAATGGAGGCTATGCGAATGCTCACCTTTATACTTGGTCTTCTTCTGACCATACTGTACAAGTACGAATCCATCATGGAACTACTAACCAACGGAATTAAATGTCCATCTGAGTTTGAGCTGCGATACAACTCATGCAGGATTTTATTTCAGAGGATACGACATTTTTTCCAAATCATCATTTACGTCGGATTGACATGGCTGTTCTGGACACTGGTAGCGTTTGCATGGATATGCGTTAGGACAACGGTTGAGCTCACGTCAGTATACCTTTACGGCGCCTCAACAGTCGTATTGTTTACAATTGTACTTGCACATTTGTTGGTTGTCCCAAAAATGTGCGCCGCATTTCAATTGGGAATGGATGTGAGTAGCGTTATGAAAAATAGAGCAAAGATCAATTTGAGCAGGAATAGAAATGCTGCTAATAGAGTTGCTGTCAAGAAAATGCTTGCCATTAAACCGATCGTGTGGACGTATGGAAGATTTTGGACAATTGACAATAGCATGGTTGCGGACTATTTCCAATTGATTGTCGATCGTGTTTCGGATGTGGTCATTACTTTTGATTACTAGTGTCACAGGTAGTTTAGCGGTTTAGTATTACTTTGCACTTCAAAGATAGGTCAGAAAATTATACTGGGAGAAAACCATTGTTGTATCGCAATCATTGGACTTACAATTAGGGTGGGGATCTTTTTATAAGTAAGGCACGCAATTACTGTATATCAATAGGCTTGACCTATAGTTAAAACGCTGATAATTAGGCTTTAGTTCCGTTTCATTTGTATTGTCATGATTTTGTCAGATTATAAAATTATAAATCCCTTCAAACGTGGATAAACCTAGATCACTTGATTTCATAGGAAAATGAGGTAACTTAAAGTTGGATTGCTCTATCTAGGACGCCAACTGTTTATCAGATTTTTATTCAGACGGTTTAGACTTTAACTGCACGTACACGTATATCTAATGCTGATAGCTAATATGTGGCTAGTGATTACATGACAGATTTTATGAAACAAAACCAGGACATTTGATCTTGATAGCACTATAGCACATGCACCACAAAGCACATACCTGTAAGAAAGCACTGAAAACGATGAATGCATAATGCGTTTCAAATATGAATACGGCATAGTAAATGAATGTATGAATGTAGATATACATAAAACCACGAACGTTTATGTATGTATAGGTATATTTACTTTCTTAGCGTGCTGAATGAGCATGACATAAATATTTAATGTTATTCACTTCTATAGATACCTGTTATGACGATGGCTGCAAAACGACGGTGTTATGAATGGATATGTATATACGACATAAGTCTGAATGAATGAAGTAAGTGGCAACATAATTTTCAATAGTCGCCTAACTTTTCTGCAATTCTAATATATATGAATAATAACAAAAGTGATCATAATGTAATAGTGCTTGATAATATACAATGTTGCAAACCTGGCACTAGCTAATTTTAACTAAATTTTATGTTTACTCGCTAAATATCTCGATGCAAGCGTTTGCTATTGTATCATTTGGCCGTCAAATGGTTCATAGTGGCACGGTCATTTGATTAATACCCCTCTCAGGTTCGTTATAGTCCATATCGAATTGTGCATAATAATATGAGCACGTTGTTGGAACTATTAAATCCGATTAACTAAATCGGATTTAATGGTTCCAAGAAGCCACCAACAATAAGTCTTTTTCGAATAACCTTTCGCAGAATATAAACCCGATGTGTCAGATGAACCAGATATAGAAGATTACTGTGGTCATTTGATATGAATCCATTCAAGGCATTGCCAACAACCTGCAACACGTCAAGGCAGTGTCTCAATTAATCGTTAGAAGTAAATTACTGGCACGCAGGATATATGCAATTTAACTTTTTTTAAACTAATACACTTTATCTGCAAGCAGATAGAAATACATCTCTGAAGAATAAATGCTTCAATACCGTAAGCATTGCATAATACCAACAGATAACAGGCAGTAGTATGCCAGTAGTATAACAGTAGGAACAAGCTTAATTTTCGATGGTTTGCTTCTTACCACTTTTCTTGTATTTATAATAGAATAAATAAATATGGAGAGGAATACGAATTCAAGGTACCTAGCCTTTTTTGTATACGATATGAATAAAACTGTACATATCAAGTATTTTTTAACAACCACAACTTTCACATTTAAACCTGGAATCTGTATATACACTTTCTCCGTGGTCTTCCTAACGACGGCGTTACAAAGTTCAAAATTAGGCACATTAAATTTGAACAAACATAGTCTTATAAAGGAAACTACTATTTTAAATGCAGTAATTTCAACAAATCAGTGGTCGCAGGCTTCTCACTTGATTTGAATTTTCTTCTATAAAACCGAATGGTTTTCACAAACATTTCATTAATTAAAAGTTTGTACGTATCATTATTTATGACATTGTAGAACTTTAGAAACTCCGAGCTCTCCAATACACCGTTTGCAATGAAGTAAAAGTTACAACATGGGAGAAAACGTTGGAGTACCACAACGTTAGTTGATTACAGGAAAATATTAGTAAGCTATCGCCTTAAAAACCGAATTACATATAATCATACTTGCTCACTTCCCGTGAGAGTAACATTTTCATTTCTCAATTCCAATACGGATCGATATTATTTTGGAATCAATCTCAATTCCGAAGACTTGATCGTAAGAAGAATACTTTGGAGTTATCGTTGCACGGAAGCAGAATTTTATTTCGAAACGACTTTATCATCATCATTTTCTGTCAATAAATTTTACTTCTTGAAATAATTTAAGATACCAAACAACCAACAGTAGATAAAGCCAGTTTGAACTAATTCATAATTCTAACGTGTGTTTCAAATTTCAAATGTCTTTGACAGAGAAAACTATTCTATTAAGTAAAACCATTTAACAGCAACATTATACCATTCGCGACAATTTTATGCCGGCAATCAATATATGAAAAGCATGTAGTTATTTTGAGCTAGAAAATGTTTTATGATAAAATACTGACGAATTAAGAAAATAAGTACTCCAAATTAACTTGTTACATTTAGTACCAAAGATTTTTTTACAAAAATCGTCCATTTTCGGAAATTATTCCGTTGTTTTTGGACACCTCAAAATGGACATTTTTATTCAGAAAGCCACATCTCCCACATACGAAGGGATAGATCCATGAAAATGTACAGGTACTATTGGTATAAGTATGGGTATGTATGGTGAATGAATCAAGTGAATCAAATACGCCTACCAATAGTTATACAGTTTTGAAAAATTATTCCTTCCAAAGTGGACAGATCTTATACCTCCGTACCTGGCTAGGAAAAATACAAGAGCCTTTATGGCAAAATCAATGCCACCCTCTCAGCAGTTGGACATAGAAACGGTCTCACCAAAGAGCTAGTGATAGGAAATCCAGTCGAAATGATATAGAAATGGGCTTCAAAACCCGAGAGAAACGCTTAAACAATTTACTCCAATAACACGGTGGAGACAGAAGTCTTAATCAATTAAATTGAAAACTTTAGCATTGGAAAAGTGTATTTACCAACTTAAGAGACAACACGATCTTGCTAAAACTAGTGTTTATAATTAAGTAGGCTTGACAATTTTGCCCAAACCAAACTTAATAAACATTTGACAAAATATGAATTTTTCAAAGTGGGGTGAAGCGTAGCGACCATAAGACACAAATTTACTTAATTCTTGACACTCGAGGAATCACCTATACCGTGCTACGCTAAACAGTTCACACTCATAAAGTCAAAGACAGAAAAAACAAATTATTCAAATGAACTAATTATCCTTTTTTAGATAAACCATGCATGGATCCAACAGCTTGAGTCTAACTTTAATTTGCTTGCTGCAATAAATAACTAAATCACAATGCACATTTATACATAAGCTAGTCCTAATATTCTGAATATTATAGTGACAAATCTACGGTGCATTTAAACAAATCAAACGAATTGCAACCTCTCATACATCTTACGGCAACATGACAACTTTTAATTTGTTTTGTTCCCATACTCTGCGATTTAACATAATATCGTTTGTGTTCACAACTATTATTCAGCAATATTGGGAACACAGTGCAGCATCCCTGCTGTAAATTAATTCAGAAGAATTTTTAAATTGGGACCAATGATTGTTCGGCAAAACAACTAGTCATTTTCGCGGACGATTCAAAGTAACGGGTTAAGTCAACAAGTATGAAAACAAGGCAGTGTGTACGATCCGTTGATACACGAATACTGTATGCCGGATGTAGAAACCATGCTGCAATGTGCCTCAATTTGAATTAGAATTTCTCACCTACCTACAGGAGATATGGTTTTCTAAACACTTGTTGCGGTGAGTAAATTTGTATGAAATATAACTAGACAAATCAATTGCTAATCTTGTTAATTGAATATAAGTATAAATCGATATATGGATATTGTGTCCACGCCTTGCTCATTAAACATTATCCAAATATGCAGCATTATCAGGGTGAATAACTGTCGTATAAAATGTTTGGTGAATTTAAGTATGGTTATTTATTAATGTTTGATTCCCCATGACCAATTAAAATTTAGGGGAAGGACCACTTCGAAAATCACAAACAGTTCAGCTGAACAAACGATATTGTGACCTGTACCAATCCTAATATTTTGTACGACACAGTTCAACCTAATGGTTCTTTAGTTTCACAAATCACAATGGAAATGCGACAGTTTCATTATTCAATAGTAGTTGAGTTCATTCATTAGCATTCATAAGACTGGATATTCATAAAAGAAAAAGTATTTACAGGACGAAATTACAATATTAGTGGTCTTACCAAGAAAAGGTTGTGTGGTGAGTTTTAAAAAGTTTACAAATACACATCCATTAAACTAGGGTGACGAAATTTTTGCTGTAATTGCCTCTAATTTGCGATTTTTGCATATATGCTTAATGTTACAACTGCAATAACACATGCACTTGGTTTACAAATAATTTGCTGAAACGATCAACTTCTATTGGAACGACTGGATGAAAACCTTCACCGAGAATTAACCGCGCTACCAATACCTATTTTTTTGGATTTCTGGCCCTGGGTTCAATGGCAGCATAGTGGCGTTCAAGTTCTTCACCAGCACGAAATCAGTTGTCGTCCCAAATCAAATATTTTTCAAATATTACTGAATCTGCACACGTACATGTTTGCACATTTTCTCGATTGCTACAGTTTACCAATCTGCTGTTTAAAAAATCATTGCAAACGTTGGTTACTTTTACTCTCGGCGTTTGGTACCAAAAACAAATTTTCGTTAATGCCTGTATTAAAATTAAATCGAATAGGGCAGACACCTTGTGGAATTCCATATATTCTAACATCAGAAACTATTACGTATCCGATCTGAGCCCAGTAACAAAACAATAATATATGATGGTGTAAAAAACATTATCTACACCGTACTACGATTTATTGAAATATACATTAGACATGACGATTTCCCCCACAAACCGAGGTGCTGATGCTATAAAATAGTACCCAAAATTAAGAAATTTTATCAACAACCATTCGAAGATACGATTCTGTAAGAACTGACAACAGTATGTTGATATTTCTGTTATGTATACCTTGTCACTGTCACCCATTACTGATATTCCATGGCACTCATGTTACAGTAGTCTTCTTTGATTATTAATTATTATATTACAGTAGGAACACCAACATACAATTCCGAATAATATCGCATTCGCATAGAAATCCAATGTGCCAGTGTAACGACACATTTTTAAACCGGACATCTTGACTTTAACATAGCTTTAGAATTTGCTTGATTAACAGAGGTTTCGTGCGTGTAGCGTCGAAAATTTTAAAGTGCTACAGGCACAGTACGAACTTTAGTTGTTTGAATTTTTCATGATTTTCACAACAATCGTTACAGTGAAGTTCGTGAAGAAAAGATAAGTGCGTAGTAAGAATTTTGTCAACATTCCCAAACTTTTTCACCTTAACTTACGGCAACAGTCACAACCCATGTCTGTCAATAAACCTGAATCCAGCACTACCAATTTGATTTTCGACTTCGAAATAATCTTGTTGTCAAAACTAGTTTCTAGAACAAAATCTTAAATTTTGAAGATTTCTGCACTTACAATTTATCTAGCATTTCGAAACTTCCAGAGTCAATAAATATTTGTAGCGTGCTGTGTAGATTCTAGATTAGGGGCCGTATTCGCAATGGTAGATTGAGTGCGACTGAAGTCTCAAATACCGTAGTTACAAATTTTTCCCCATACATTTTAAATGGGGAGTGAGTATCCACTCACACTCAATTTCTCTTACAGGCTGATTGCGAATACGGGGCTAGGTATACATTTAGCCGAACATTTAATTGTTCCTGTTCACATTACATTGACTGATGCTGTAGTTCACTTTAATAGTTTGAACTTCACAATAACACTTGTTGGATTCGCTGTTTTTGGCAGAAAAGTTTGTTAATGATATGGCCCAACAATTGAAATGATATAATTAGTCTGTTTTATGTTTTGATGAGTTGTTTAGTAAAATCGTGCGTACTAACCGTGCCATCGGATAAATGGTTAGAATCATTTGTTCTGTCCGACCGTAAGTTTGATTCAGTTCAGTTCATTCGTTCAGACGATTCAGTTAATGTGACTGATAGCACTACTTTCATAAATGGTACGCATCTAATAATTTCCTAAACCATCGCAAAAATCGCTACACCGTTTTCTAGACAATGGCCATGATGAGTTATCAGTATACTACTAATTAATATGGATTTTTATTATTGATTAATTAATTATTGGTATGTGATTGTTAATGTAGTGTGATGACTATTCCGGACTTTAGAAAAATGATATTTTAAGAATTAAACGTTTAGGAATGTGACGTGTGTATTTTCAACTTGTATTCTAACCCAGCGTTTCGATCTGCACTCAAATCCTCTTCTGGAGTAGTAAGCAAAAAATATGAGAAAATGCTATATAGATGATATTGTCAATAAAATGATATCTTCAGAATCCCCGGTTGTTGCAAGGAGTCAGAGTAAAAAGCGAAATTGTTTGTTACATTATTTCGTATGAGGAACATCAGCATGGTATGATCTTCTAATTTAAAATGGCAATCTCATGTCGAATGGACCCAATGTGCTCTGTGAACATATCACCGGTACATCTTGTCAATTTACTTTCCTTTTCTTATCAACCTTTTTGATCAAATTTTCATCCATAAAATCACAATGGTTTACCAGCAGTATAGCTAGACGAATTGATTGATTAAAGTATACTAATTATTCGGTCTCCCTATGAAAGACTGAAATAACGCTTGTAATTTCATTGTTTAAATCCAGTTTTACCAAACAGTATAATCCGACGGAATTACAAAAAATGAGTTTCAGCAAACAACTATGATCACAAAAACAATGCTTTCCCATTCCGTGGTTTCGGCTATCTTCATATTTAATTTTGTTCCAATTTTTATTGATTCAAATTCATTAGTTGTCATGGTTAGGCGAATTCAACTTATAGAAATGATATTAATTGTAAATGGATTGAACAGATGACAATTCATTGTGAGTTTTATTTTCATTTGAAAACCGATTTGGAAAACATATCTCACATTTTTCATTCACATGAACCAGCAAATTAAATTAATATAAATATGCCTTGCTATTTCTTCGAATCTTGGCACCAATCATGGACAATAATACTGTTCACTGAACCTCCCTCTCAATCTCCAACTCCGATCGTTCGTACCTATGCATTCATTACCATTCCCAGTGTCTAGAATGAAGTCAATGACGTTTTAGTCTACAATGCGCAACTTTAATTGTGGAATATTAAATATTGTTTGCATTATGTATTTGTATTTCACACCACAGATGATAGTCACATTTTAACTGTAAACGGGAAGTAATTATGTGGTCAAATCGTGGCAATCGTTTATCATGCGATTTTTAAAAATTATGATAAATCCTTTACACGATTAAGACTATGTGTTCAATCTAAATGCTTCGTTAGCAAACAATTGACCTTCTATACTAATTGTGGCGAATGTGTCCTCCAAACGCCATATCAGCGCCATCATCCTACTTCAAACGCTTTATTCATTTATCCTTTTAAACTGTATTTTTCGAAACTGCGAACAATAATATTCCTGAAATTACTTTCAACTGAGAAACCAATGTAGTCAATCAAAATATTTCTACAGCAATGTCATACCATTCGCGATGATTTGATCTATTGTTGTGATCTATCATATAGAATGGTATGCTAGCATTAATGAAAGTTGATTGCACAGTATTTTGTCAAATAAAAACACACTTCAATTCATTCCCATTTCTTAACACTCCACCTATATTAGAAGAACTCATTCCATCTTTGAGCTAGTATTAGAGGATTGGGTCATCAAGTGGCATTAAACTTTGAAATTGCGGACGAAGTCCTAAATTTATTTAATATTTATTCACTATATATTAAGTTCCAATAATACTTGGAAGATTTTTTGAAAGCGAGGTTGAATGCCCTATATCTGTCCATAAATGCTGAAGTTCTCTATTACGTTTGTCACCTTAACAATTGTTAACCTCACACAACAACCTATTGCCTAACCAATTAACAATTGTGAAACGGTTTGCTATAATGTCGCCATAGTATGTACAATAGTGTAACATGAACCAGTTAATAGTTTCACATTATTATTTGTAAATGGCTATTTAGTCACTTGTACAACTATGCTAGCACGTACAGCTTTGACCATAAAATATGTATAAACTTTTAAAGAACTGATGCGAATTCTTTAATCCGCTCAAGGCGGTTTCATTGAAATATAAACTTACATCAAAATCAAATTATTCGTTCCATGGGTAGGATTTGATTTTCATTATAATGAATATCATACTTGAAAAAATTAAATTTGGAAACCCCTAATTGTTATTTTTTTAAAAGCTAAATGCCGCTATGGTTATATGGGAGATATGCATCAATTAATCTGTGCAGGTTCAAAGCGCGCAGTTTTACCTGTTAGTCGAAAATTGTGAAAAATTGTTTAAAAAGCGCGTTGATTCTTTAAAGAGTAGGCATTTGCATACTCGGAAGGCTATATCAGAAATTTTCGGAAATTCGTCACTCTGTATACAGTATTATAGTATAGTGAAGTAGAAACTCAATGGTACTAATATTTGACCCCAGGGTCCTCGTTTGCCCGGATCGCGGGTCAAAACGTTCCCCCAAGTGCATGCACGGTGCACGCTCTACAGCCGATGGTTTTAAAGATATTTCCGAAATCTTTTTTGTATGACCATCAGAAATAAATGGTGTAGGTAGTACTTATATCACTTTTTCAAATTTCCTTTTTAAAATATGTGTTTCTCATATTGCCCCAATTGATATGGTCACCTCGATATGATGGACAATGCTCACGAGTAGGGCAATGTGAGAAACTCATATTTTAAAAAGGAAATTTGAAAAAGTGATCAAAGTACAACCTAGACAATTTATTTCTGATGGTCATTCAAAAAAGATTTCGGAAATATCTTTAAAACCATCGGCTGTAGAGCGTGCACCGTGCAAGCACTTTTGGGAACGTTTTGACCCGCGATCCGGGTCAACGAGGGCTCTGGGGTCAAATATTAGTATGAGTTTCTACTTCACTAAATTATAATACTAAATACAGAGTGTGGAATTTCCAAAAACTTCTGATATAGCCTGCCGAGTATGCAAATACCTGCACTAAAAATGCTTATTGTATACGAAACTAGTCAAGCAGAGTTTTTATGCAAATTCCTTTTAACATTTTACCAATTTCGACGCGGTTTGCAATATCAATCTTGTCACCATTTCATTCTCCTATGCATAATGTCGGATTTGTGCTAACACTTCACATCTGATATCTTATCCTACAACGTGTAATAAAAAATCTCAATATACTTGTTGTTTGAGATGAAATATTGAACACCTTTTCAGCAAAAAATACTGTAAAAGTACTCACGTCTATGTAACATCAAAATTGATTGATATGCCGACACTCAAGTATTTACTGCAAATAAGTATGTCAATTAATGTCAAGTATTTAGCGTCACGTTCGTAGTCAAGTAGTCAACTATGGAAGAAAACCCGCTTGTCGTGTCATCGTCAGCCATTTGCTAGTTGTAACTTCTGTTTGTAATACGGAAGATAATGTAGCTCAATAAATCAGGCTTAGAAAACCCAAATAGTTACCATTCATGTCGATGGTATTGCAAGTAAAGCAATTATTGTGGTTGGCAAGATTTAAATATTTTTATTTTATGCCAGTCTACGATCAAGTCAATTTGCTCTGATATAGAATTTAATCGTATGCGTATATCCGCTGCAATTACCATCAACAGTTTTCAGTTGCAACAGTTCGAGCAATTAAATATTTGAAGTTGTGTTAGCATTGTGTTCTTTAATCTTGTTACTCTGGAGAGCGTTAAATACAAAATATGTTCAAAAGTAATTATTCATTATAAATTGTATTCCAATAGTGCTCAAACATTTAAGACTTTCCCTTCATTTAATTCGTTGATTAGAAATGAGAAAACAATCACACCGTTCGCGAAAGACCTACTGGGGCGAAATGAATACTCCATATATATTGTAATGTTCATCACCTTATTGTATTGTACCTTGATACATTTATCTAACCAAAATCCTCGTCCCTATCCAAATTGTACCTAAACATCCTCAAAATCATTTCATTCCTTACTCAAATCGTAACGGCGGTCAGATTACACAAAGTGAAAACGGAAGTTGATTCAATTTATTTTCGAATTTCTTCAACGAGAAGCTTACGAATATAAAAGGTTATGTTAACGTGTGCAAAACAGCTTCATTGGACATTATCTAACTGATCGAATATTACTATGCTATTTCTGGATTAAGTTGGTCACTTGGTTTAAGGAAGAAATATCTTGAATGCAAAGTGTCAGGTTACAAAGCTACTAAGTTATTTCAACATGATTCAAATTATTGATACGTAAATTAATTCAATTAAACTTATCTCGCTTCAAATTCTAAACATTTTGATCTTACCTCACTGCCACTTTCACCAAGCATAATGTGACTTCAAAGCACCGTTGGTAGTACACCCACCCAATTTGCATATTGCAATAGATCATAAATTCACATGCGTATATACCACTTTAACTCATCCAAATATTCTGAGAATTGCAGCAGCAAGACTGTGTTACATTTAAATAAATCACAACTAGTCCTTAAAACCCAAACAATAGTCAACAGCAACATGACAACTTTTACTTTGCTTTGTTCCGATACACCGCAGATAAAGTTTAAAATGACGTCGTCACAGTGCGCAACATTTATTAACTACCGGAAGCATTAAATGCTTGAAAGGTTAAGTTAATAGTTAAGTTTGAAGCAATACTGTAAGCTGGATGGAAACAAACAAGCTCCAATGTATCTCAATTTAAATTAGATTTTCGGGTCTACCTACAGGTGATCTGGTTTCATTTTTTAAATATGTTGTCGTGTTTAAATCAGAGTTCAATGTGATTAGACAAATCAATCATTAAGCTTCATAAACGGATATTTCGGTAACTAGAAGTTAGCCAAAATTACGGTATTATCAGGGTGAATACTTAAACGTAAAAGTGTTTGGTGAATGTAAACGTAGTTATTAATGATGCTTGTTTCCCCATAGTCAATTAAAGTTTAAAGAACCACCATTTGTAAAAATTGCAAACAGTTCACAGTAGGCAAACTCGATAATGACCTGTAATGTAGTTAATATTTCGGACGACACAGTTCAACCTAATGGTTCTTTAGGTTGACAAATCAGAATAGTAATGCGATAGTTTAAAAAAAATTATTATCAGTTAAGCTTATTCATTAGAGTTCATGAAACAGAGCATAAAACTGAAAGACAGTTACAGGACAGAACTACAAGAACAGCTTGTGTGCTAAGGTTTATAAGAGGTTACAAATAAACATCCATTAAATGTGACTGAGAAAATATTTTCCTCAATTGTCTCCGATTCACGATTTTTTCTTGATTGATTAGTGTTACAACTGCATCAATACATGAGCTTGGTTTACATATGATCCGTTGATACGATATATTTCAATTAAGATGGTTGGATTAAATAAACTTCCTGATAACAAGTCCAATGCATTCTTCTTTTGAGTGAATAATTTCAACTCAACTCCACTGTCCTTAACTTTGTACACTTCACCGAGCGAACTCTCCGAACACTTCATATCTAGGTACACATCGCAATCAACTGTGCTTAGGATCATATCGTCGACGCTTTGGTCTATATAGCACAGATCCACAAGCCTTCTATGCTTGTTTTGGCGAGGCCATTCTCCTGTAACCATACCAGCGTCATGGTACTACTTCCATTAAGCTTGTTCGATTGATAAACGGCGCCAGATTCGGAAATTAATTCTAGTACAGTTCAATTTTGAATAAGAACATAAATAACGTTATAGAATCCGGAAAAGAATAAATAGTTCCAAACGCTTTTGCAGTGCATTTGATAAATCACAGTCGATTTTAACTTGATAGGAACTGTACTATGTATTTAACACATTATTATTAGTGTGTGATTAAATACTTATTATAAAAGTTGCCTTGGGGAATAGCGCATTCTTCAAAACGGTAGCATCATACTCTTTATTCATTTGTTCTTTTGAACTGGATATTTTGCAACCAATGCTCAATAACTATGTACGGAATGCATGAGTTAGTGAAAGCTATATTAGTATTGTTACGATATCTGTGGACTAAAACTAATAACTAAAACACATTTTGCTACTACCCAGGAATGAACGTTCACTTTTGTTGATACACTAAACCATATTAGCAGCTGTAAACAAATTCGCTTTCCTAAATCTTTTTAACTTAATAATTGCTCATTTATGTTTATCTGATAAATAAATAAATTAAGTTAACAACCACTGATACATCTTAGACAAGTATCACCCAGCCTTACCGACAACCTTTCGTTACTAAAATCAACTCCGAACAAAGTAACGTCATGACGACTTTTTGGTTAAACAAAATAGTTGAAAATATATCCTTAAACCCTGTCTTACTAAACTATAAACCTCTGAAAGGAAACGGCCTATACCTATTGCATTGTTGCACAAAATAAGATGACATTTATGTGCTAAATTTGAATAAATTTGCATATTATTTATACATGTATTTACCTATTTGATTCAATGTATAACTAACTGGGAATAACAGTATACCGAGAAATAAAATTAGTATTATATATTAAATGACTGAGCTCGTAATTATTTGACTGCCTACTGTACTCACTAGGGGACTGCAAGCATCGACGTTCGCCAAATGCGACCAGAATTTGTCAGGTAACTAATTTTTGGGTGCTGAAATCAATTCCGGTGTCAAAAGTCCCGTATGGGCATTGTTTAAGCATGGTTTAAGGATGATTTCTAAAAATTCCAAAATTATTTACTTAGTGCTATAACTTAAGCAGGTTGTATTTTCTTCGACGTCATTAAATATTTTTGTGCATCGGCGGGGTTCAACTTTCGTAGAAGGTTACAGTTTACATTGATTACAGTTGGTAGTTGCTTAAAGTCCGCATACATACGTTGCAATTGATAGTTGTTGATCACCAACTTGTGGAGCGAATTACAATTGCATTCTAATGTATTTAAATGTTTCTTATTAAAAGGATATGGATCTATAATTTACAACGGGAAGGCATGATTGAATTGCAGTAAATCTTAATTTTTATTGCTTGCCAAGAAATTTTAGTTCCTGCAATAATAGCAGGTAGATCTAGATCCAACCAATGAACACTAGATGTTGTCAATGTAGATTAACTCATAGTTTTATGATGTATTTGGAATCAATTTTAAAAGTTTGTACTAACAAAAACAATTGAATAGCGGTGTCATAAATAGCATCATCATCATCATCTCTTTGCTGAATTCCGGTCACCAACGGCAATAGTTTTCGAAAATTGTCTAAATAAGTTGGTTTTTTTTTCATTAAAAGAGTGAAACTGCTTATGATTTCCAGCAGTAAGCATGCTGTAGTTTATGACTGGCTCTCTTTCTATTAATTTCTCGTTACCTTTATTTAGACCGCTTTTGATGGAAACCGCTTCTACTTGCGTCTTGCTGGAGTGAGCTTGCTGAGTTACATCAGCAGTCAGCAAATTCACCGGACTTCTATTGCAACGTTTTGTAAACGTTTGTTCGCAATGTGGAGGATTTGCAACTATTCTGGGTTTCGGGGAAGGTACAACACCACATGGTACACAATCACCTACCGAATAAACGTTCTTCTTTACTGTGTAACTTAAAGATGCAGGTTGCCTAACAGGGCGAGTAAATGCCGAAGCATTTACGATGCATGGATAAACTCAGCATGTCGCTGGAATTCCTCAACTTCAGTTTTATTTCCAGCATAGCGGGACTGATTCCCACTTGGAAAACTGCTAACTGCTGCGTATTGTGGTGTGTCTCCGAAAAAGAATTCGACAAAAACTGCACAATATCCTATAAATCTTCTTATCATCTGCAAACCTTTTTTCTTTTTTCCAGATTTCCTAGCAGCACCATGCTGATGGTCATTACTGCAGTACTCCGAGTCGTCTCTGGACGAACCTGCCCCGTCAACTTCTTCACCAAAACAGTAATCTTGCTCATCATATCCTCCCAGTACTGCCCCTCGGACAAAATCATTCTCGTCATCCTTGTTATTACAAAAAGATTAATATATAAACTTTTTATAAATAAACATTCCATGTAGTTCATGAAACTGAATACCTACCTCATAATGTTGTTTGTTTTTATTTTCATAGGGATTGCAAGCATCACTCTGACCTTCGTCAGTGGAATATTCACAGTCGCTGTAAGCGCCTGGCCCGTAACTATCCTCATCAAAATAAACATCGGGATCTTCAAATGCCGGATCGTCGTACTAGTCATCTCAGTCAACATTTCGCCCTCCAGCTGCTCCTTCACCCTGATCATCCTCCTCATCCTTATGAATAAATGTAAATTAAATTTTTAATTAATATATATACATGACATTTTACACATTTTATTAAATACAGCAAATTAAGAATACCTACCCCATCGTCTTTTTTCTTTTTTGATTTGGGAAAGGGTGTAATTGATTCATTATCCTCCTCCTTATCATCACCCTCCTCCTCCTCGTCTTGACGTTTCCTCTTCCTAGTTGATGCTTGACGTTTCCTCTTCCTAGCTGATGTTTTATCTTTGGCGGACAATTGTCGAATGTTGTCCAATCCTTCCTCCAACATCGGCTTCATATAATTTTGTATTAAATTGTTAACTCTCGGTTCTATATCTTTAACATAGATAGCATGAGCTTCTTTAAAATAAATTCTTTCCCTCCAAAGTTTTTACTTCATTGGCCGGTTCTCTCTCTAGAAACTCGCTAACTTTCCCTAACGGTGCAGGTTCTAGCCATGAAATTTTTTCTTTAGTTGGAACGTTTTCATCTGGGAATTTAAACTTGGTAGTCTTGATTTCGATGAGTCCACCTCCGATAACATGAGCATCCGGGGTACATAGTAAAATGGGATTGTCCTTTTTGACTACACAGCCTGGGTTATACATAACCTTTGAATCAGGCAATCTGACATGGTCGTTTTCCATGTACCTAGAAAGGGTAGGCAATTATATGTAGAGTATGCAGTAATTATAAATCAGATAATAAATTATATTTTTTTCTGATATACAAGTTAACGAATTACCTACGAAGTACTATTTCTTCATAGTCATGACCTCTCTTTGTGTCCTTTGTTGTAAAGGACACACCACACGACGGCTGAAATATGAAAGAAAGAATATTACTTTCTTTCAAAAAACATGCAGTTGTAATGTTTATATGTCTGGTCAAATAAAGTTACCGTGGCGTATTTGCTGGCCAGACCCTTGCAGTTGTCATCAATTTGCTCAGCTGTATATCTGTTTGGATCTTGTCTCGTCTTAACTTCTCTAAGATGTGTAGATGTGATGCGATACGATCTTGAAGACGCCCAACCTCTCTTTGAATTTCGTGTAATATCAGCCAAGGCGTCTTGCTACCACTCCTCTACAAGCTCCAGTCTTCTGAGGTAGAATGATTCACTTTCACGTTGCAGCTGCAAAAAATGAATTAAAAAATGTGTTGTGAATGAAAAATGATGTTATTCAGAGTTATCATGCTAACAGTTATTTAGCATTTCTGTTGCCATATTTTACATGAATAACAATTTTTAACAAATGAATTCAAGTCATTAAAAATGTAATTTACGTACCGTCCCTCGTGGAACACGTGGTATGTTGACGAGTTGTCGCCGATACTCTCTCCTCTCATAATCGGGCATCTGCTTGTACTTTTCTCGTTCATCGGGGTTATCGGTCCAGTATCGTAAATTACTACCAACAGGAGCCATTTGCTTCGGATTTGGTCGTTGTTCCAACCTGGGTACGATTGGATTCTGCTGCAGGAGCGTCATACTTCGCACCTCTGCAAGTTGGTCAGGATTCTTCCCCAGTATCCATGGTCAAGTTCAGAGTCTTCTAGTGCCTGCTGGAAATTGTGGCGCTTCTTTGTGCTTCCTTCTGTATGATGCCCTTTGACTTTGTGAAAATTCGACATATTTTGAAATTCTTTCTTCGTTCCAGAAGGCATACGCTTCCTCCCACTGCTCCTCTGTCAGTTAGGGTTTGGTGAACGGTCGTAGATTGGGGTGTCGCCTGTTCATCTTTTCCTTCTTCTCTTTCGTCTGAGAAAGCAATGGCGCACGAGTAGTGAATGGTGTTGCTTTCATTTCCGGATGATCCCTTCGTAGATCAAAATCTTTCATCCCAGCGTACTTATTTAACTCCGTTGAATTATCCTTCCAATATTGGTTACTAGTTTCTTCTTCCTCTTCCGTGGGTTCCTAGAAAAAATTAAGCTATAAATAAAAACAAACAAAGTTTAATTACGTAAAGTTTGAAGTACATAGCAACACATGCCCACCTTTTTGTTTTCCTTCATTGGGAATCTCGGATGCCCCGGGTTTTTCTTCCTCCAATGATCTCTTTCCGTAGGTCAGATGTCTGCATACGCAGCAGCTTCTTCCGAATGATCCTCCCAAAATGTTGATCTTGGGTCAGAAGAATCAGATGAAGAAGATCTAGGAGGGGCCCGGGGAAACGCGGAATCCCCGGGTGCTTCTCTCTATATTTTTCTCTTTCCCACCTAGTCATTGCTGCAAATTTATTATAGGTACCTTTGTCTTCACAATTCTTTGCGGCAGCAGCAGTGGGTTGGAGGGAATATGGTGGTACCGATGGAGCGTTAGGATACTTCTTCCTAAATTTTCTCCTTTAATGTTCACTGCTTTCAATATATTGCTTGAGAAGTTCGGGACGTTTTTCCCAAAAGTCCTTCTCCTCAGTGGGACAAGTTGAGGAAGACGAAGATAGTCTGCGGAATTGTGGTAGTCCTGGAATCAACTCCTTAAAAGCTTTTCTCTCCTTATCGGCCATTTGTAGGTATTCGTTTGCAATTTGTGGGTTTTCAACCCAGAATTTGGTTTTTATAAACTCAATTCCTGGTTCCTTTGTTGCACAGTTAAACAATTCAGGATGCTCGGATGAGTAAAGCCTCCTCCTTGTCGGAGTCAATTTGGCAAATGTTATGGCCTCATCAAGGTGAGTTTCCCAATAATTTTCATCTGTTTCGATAGGTGGATGAGGAAGTGGAAGAGGTGGTGGAGGTGGAGGAGGAGGTGGAGCCATAATGTGGTGGACTGGAGCTATAGTTTCGGAAGGTAAAAGCATTGGAAGCTGCTGGTTTGCGGGAAGCTTAGAGGATTGTTGGGAAACTTCAGGAAAATAAGGTGCTTCACGATGCTTCCTTCGATAATCAATTTTTTTGACGTGGAGTCATGGCAGAATATTTTTCTGCTTCTTCCGGTTGTTATTTCCAGTAGTTCGAGTTAGTTCCCTCCTTCGACTTTGACTAGTCGCCCTGTCTAACGTCCCACTCTTTATCGCTTGACGACATGATACGAGGAACTCTACATGTAAAGATATATATTCGGTTAAAGCAGAAACAAACAGCGTACCGTAAAATCGGAAATGAACGCTGTTGCGTTATGTATGCAGCATCACAATTTCCTTCCGGGGAATGCAGTTTTAATAATATTAAAAACTGAACTACAAGTATGTATGAACTTGTTTACCTTACTCCTTTCGTAGACCAATTAGTGAAGAAGAACCTTTCTCATATTAATATTTTACATCGGAATACGGATATCATAAAGTCTCAAATTGTAGACCATTGAAAATGTTTCACATGTGGTTGCTACATAAATGTATACATAGTGCAATATATATAGTCTGCGAATTCAATGTTAATGCCGGTGTATTCGTGGTAGTGACATGAGACGATAAGCAAAGAGCGATCTTCAGAGTGATAACATTTTTGAAGCTGAACAAAGTCAACACTCTGTTGAAGACATCTTCATTTCATCTTTATTGCATTACGGCTAAAAACCTAATTCTATGAATACAAACAAACCTTCATTTTATGCAATTTTCAAGGCTACATGCACCTGTCACTTGAAACAATTAAATGTGATGCTTGATTATATTACGTGTTCATTTTCTTTGCATTACATGACTCTTCGTACCAATTATTATTATTATAGCTCAGTAATGCTTCTTCAAAACATGCTAAATTGGATGCTAATGGTTTTGTTTCCTCTTGTGTCTTGGTTTGATCATTGTTGCTGTTACCTTTAGAATAATAGTGCGTTTGTATGTCACAAATCGTCTATGTATTTCGAATTTGTTTATCCTGCACTTTGATGTAGTAATATATTTGTGCCAATAGTGGCACGTGTAGACGTTTTTACGTTTAAAGCAAGACCATTCATAGCTCCATGGAGTTAATATGCGACGGAGCTGTTTCATTTCAAAGTTACCCTGCATGATTTGATCACAGTTGAACATTTGAAATTTTATCCCATTACGTTGCTTTAATTGATCAATGTGCTTATTTTTGGAGCAGTTACGTTAGTGCGTAACTTCAATTTCTATGCCGAAACAGATAAGTAATTGACGATGCGCATTTGCTACATAAACTGATCCTAATGTCCTTAACATTACAGTAACAAAACTGCGCTTCTGTCAAGCTGCTGGCTTGACAGAAGCGGACGGCGACTACAGGAGCTCCTTTCTGTACGAATTTTGTGATAACTAATTATGTACAACATGAAGGCTGGAACATGTCTTGAGAATAATTGACCCAACTATTTGATTTGATTTGATTTTATTGCTTAGTATTCTTCGGAATGCCCATGGATACCGGTTCAAAAAACATATTACATAAAACATTTTACAAATTTTGCTTACTTAATAATAGATTTAACATTCAATATAGTACTAATTTACAATAGAATAATAATAATTTCATAATACATTGGCAATTACTAATTTTCATTGAGTCTTTACAAAAGTTTTTGATATAAGTTAGGGTAAAGAGTTTTTTTAATATTGGTGCGAATAATAGATTAAAAACATATACATATATACAAGATTAATGCGACAGGTAGACACAGGCTAGTAAAAAGCCCGTAGGCAAAATTCTACTTTTTCGTCTTTTGTTGCATCTTCATACAGAATTTGCTGTCAAGGCCGCTGCCCGTTGCTACTCAACAGCACAAAACTTGCCTTCTTTGCCTCTGTCAATCCATTTGAGTATTTCGTTTTTTATTTCATCTGCTAGACATACACAATTCTCTTCTCCGAACACGCTTCTTCTCTCATTCATTAGATCTAATAATATTTCCACAACCTTCAAATATATATTATGCTTGATTCCTCGCTTGTTCGTTATCCTTGTTGATACATGTCCTAGCCCGTCCACATATGCAAGTAATCGGCTTATTCGGTAGAAACTTTGAATGTGATGCTACATTTTGCTTAGCTATATTCCTCATCTCCCCTAAGAAGTTCAGTGATTTTTTCACACTTTTTTCTTCTCCTTTGCATTGCTTACTTATCCGCTGCGCTGTAGTTCGATACGCTCTTCTCATAAACTCCCCATGTGAATGGGCTGAAAGATCCATCCTCTCTTTGTTACACATTTTACTGGAGTGAGCCACTGGGTAATAATCTCTCCATAAGAAATCCGGTTTTTTGTTCGACTGGTCCGCTGCTTCTTTCATAATAACGTCTTCCAACTCTGCAATTTCTTCAGTAATTTCGTTGTCGCTCTCGTCGCTTGCGATTTCTTTATTCAACATATTACCTGGAAAAGCCACTGGGCAATAGTCCATAACATTTTGCAGGTATGTAATCCCTTCATTAATCTCATTGTCAGTATTGTCGCTTGCAGTTGAACCCACGTCATCAGAATCATCGTAGCTACCATTCTCTGCATCAGAAATGCCTAGATGCTCAGCAACCCCCAATTTCTCCTTCTCGTTCACCTTGAAACTAGTTTTTGCTGGTTGTATCTTATCTAGAATCTCCTTCTCAACCCTTTTTCTACGCAACATATTTTTTCGCAATTGTCTTTCAGAAAATTTTAAATCGTCACATATTGAAATTTTCGTGTTGAATGTTTTCAGTTTATAGCAGTTTTTAAACACATTCTTTTTCTGCTCCAATGTGTTAAGGCGAAGTAAGCACACAGAACGCGGCTGATTGCTTCGTCTAATAATTTTCATTTCTTCAAGTCCAATTTCCACTCCCAAACTTTCCAAACAATTTGCCACTGTCTCATGCTCCTTTTTGTCACCAAACTCTAAACCATAAATGATGATGTTTTTTTCTTGTCTTCTTCCTTGTCCCTTTCTACAAGGATTTGCTTGATTTCTTCCCCAAATTTAACTTTAAAACTATTCAATTCCTCTTCAATATCCACATCTACTTTCAACTTACACAAGTCAATTTCTTCTACCATTCCGCCACTTTGACTTGACCAACTTGACATACTTTGACGGTAATTGCAATTTATTTTATCGATTTTCCTTTCGACTCTATTTATTTTTGCTTCTAGACGCACTAGAATTTTTAGTATAGCCGTATTTTCCCTTTTGACTATCCTTCTGTTGAAGGCCATTTTGACCAAACCAGTTTAGCGAGACCTGATTGAGCTCCGTACCCGAAGAGCGCTAGACCAAGACTATTGACCCAACTATAGAATAAGAAACACTACCATAATGCAGTGCCATGTTTGTAAATATTCTCTTCATTCGACGTTTATTCTGACTGTCCAATTCATAATTATGTTCCCGTGGTATATGAAAAACTAAATTGATTAAACCTACGGATACGAATCTTTAGATAATTCGATTCTAATAGCAATAAGCGCAAATTTTCAAGACGTAATTCTTATGCAGTAAAGGTTAAGTAAATTATACGAAGGCCTTTTCTAAGAAGATGCATCAACTTTGATTCAGCTTATCTCATAGACCACGTCCTCAATTACGTCACGCAACCTATCGTTGGATAGCGTAAGAATGTCTTTCGAACGACGGGTTACTCGCAGTAGTAGCCGTTTGCTGTCTCGTGTTACGGCTAGCAAAACTAGCTATCATGTTTTTCTCTAACCAAGGTATTAGGGAAAAATACGATATGCATTATTCAAATGGATTTTCTGCAGTTTTAATTAGACGTACGTCAACAATGATGACAGGGATCCACTGACAAACAGATAAGCTATTACTCATATATGTTAGCCATTTAATAATGGTGAACTATCACTGAAAAATGGACCGAAACTAGAACATCTACCAAGATCGATCGACGGGAGACACGAACTCTTGAACTCTGAGCTGCACGAATACGTTTGCCCCAGCACGGAATCAAAAGGATTTTTGATGAGTATCAACGTCCCCCTTGATTTTCCACGGATGATGGATGATTTCACTGCGATTCCCGTCAACTCTGAAGTTTTTGTTGGATTGCGACCAGAAATTACCATGTCGGATAAATCAATAGACGGATTTCCACTGGTAATGGAGAACTCGATAAGGTACAAGTAAACATTAACAACCCATGTTGTTCGTTCACATGGTATGTTGTTTTTTTAGGAAAAGAGGCAGTGCTACTATGGGAATGAGTTACAACTTGCGCATTATACAGTTTATACCATCTCTAACTGCAGGACTGAATGTATCACAAGGAATTTACTTGAAAAATGCGGATGTGTGCCATACTATATGCCCCGTAAGTGTATCAACAGTATGACATACATAACGTTGTTTCATAACGTGCTAGCTGTTGTTAATATTGTTACGCTTGTCGTATATATCAGACAACCCCAAAGATGTACAATGCGATCCTACAAAATACAACTGTACGCGAAATGCTCAAAGTATGATAAATTCTCCTGTAGCGAAACTATTTCAAGTTTTGGAAAGTTCACTAGATTAGTTTAAACATTATATCGCTTTGTGTATGTTGTCTCAGAAACAATAAGTCAAATAGGATTGCTCTGAATGTTTGCCAACATGCACCGAAATTGAGTACCATCAACAGGTGACCTCGCTGCCGCTTCTAGTGGCTTCTAAAAACGTTTCGATAGTGAACGTGTACATGAACACGAATTCAGTAAATCCAAGATTGCGGAAGGTGGTACCACAATACCGGAGCTATTATGTAAGCTGCATTGAGTCTCTGATAATAAACATATTCAATAAGACACATTAGCCTCTCTCTCATTTCATTTCCTGCAATATATTCCAGCCAACACGGGCGGCCTGTTGGGACTTTGTCTCGGATTTAGTGTGCTGTCTCTCCTGGAATTTGTTTACTACGGTACACTTCGTCTCATATTCAGATGGTACCGAATGAAAACAGTTGGGGATCTAAATGCAGGCAGTGACATGAGCCAGAGGAATACAACAGGCGTACCCAACAAGCCAAGGAGACGCTTCAAATATTTCAATATTTCACCTTGTGCAAATAGAGTTGGAATTAAGGGCAGATACCTAAGGTGGTGTGGGCGGAAAACAGGGACAACAACAATGTGTTAATCTCGGACGTCAATGGACAATCTCAAAAAATGGAAATTCATTCAGATGACTATTACTATTTTAGAGAGAAATGGAAAGGGGAAGCCCATATAAACTGCTTATAATAAAAACCTCATTTTGCTGACTCAAGTGTACATTGCAAATTATACACGACGTGCTATTTAAAATCGGAAATAATTTTCTTCTCAAAATACATTTATGTGCTCTTTGTCGAGGAAGACGAAATGATTTTGTGGGTATGAAAGAACGTATTGTTATTTATTTCTATGCTTTAAAAATTGAGGGCAAGACATCTCATGAATCAGGAGTAGACTGTAGCTGACTCTAACCTGTTTTCATTGCATTGACAAACAACTTACAAACCAATTTGCCAGTTATTCCCAATGGTTGCTAGTTGATCATATAAAAACGCCAGGATCATAAAAACAGTAAGAAACCGCACATGATTTCACACGTAAAATTGTGAAGGAAAAAAACAATATTTCCTGCGACGATTTTAGTAATATAATAAAATATTATATTGGTTTCAATAATGATTGAAAACTTTTAGTGTTTATTAACGAAACATATTTGTAACATGGCCTTCAATTAAGGTTAAGTAAAACTAATTGTAAGAGTAGGCGTTTTCCGATTGTGCATTATTGCAAACGAAAATATGTTGTTTTCATCATCGGAGAGTGTACTAATGCATATTCATGAAGAAGATATTCGTATGAAGCTAATTGTAGCTGACAAGTGTGCTCAAAATTATACTGGTGAAATTGTAGATGTCGAATCGATTGTGATTTGGTTATGCACGAGATCATTCCCTGAAAATAAACGGATATTATCTAACGTATACATACATTATTCAAGTTAATTTGGCTTATGACATTGACTGCAACATTCCATCTTTTGTCGCCACCGGGAATTTTATTTTCACCGTTTTACTGATTGTGTACATATTATAAATCTAGTTTTTGTATTTCCACCAATTCACCAAATTATCCAGATTTGTGACCTTTTTTATTTCGCTACGAAAAGCTGCTGTTGTAGTCTTCGTATCCGATCAGTTGACGGTTCCAGTCGAATGAACGCAGGAGTGCCATTCCACCCATTGTTGAAGTGCAAGTTTTCTCTCTTGCCACACATCAATGACACGGGTTCTTGAATGCGTCGTTTCGATTGATTCGGAAACGATTCTGATTTCCTTTCGTTGCCACGATCTGACTCATTGACATGTCTTGAAACTGCCTCCGCTTGAGCTCCTTCCTTTATGAATCCTTTGTTTGGACTTAGCTTCGAGCTCCCCGTGTTGGTCACATACGTTTCTTTTGGCTTGGACTCGTACTGTGCACCAACTTGGCTCAGAAAAGTTTTCCTACCATCTTCAGTAGTATTAATTAAATCTCTCCGCTCTACATTTGATGACTTGAAATATATTTGCTTGGCTACACGTAATGCCATGATAAGTCACCAATCTGTGAGAACTCAGGAAATTCATTTGTACAAACAAACCTTGTAGCTTCAGATGCAATAAGTCAAGCAACTTCTATAGCCAAAAGTAAACTAGCAGCAAAAATCGCCAGCAAAGGATAATAGAGTACTGATGACTAACTGGCAGAACTAAAGTGTCGTCCATAAAAATAATAACTCAGGTAACTGAAGAAGAACAGTTGGTTTGGTTATGTTAAGGTGCAGTCATTAGATAACGATTCAAGCAGTCAATGCTAGGAAATCCGAGAGATTGCATTATCAGTTGTGACCCCAATGCGTTGTTCCACGATGCGAAATTGCTGGGAATGGAATTCATGTAAAATGTAAATGCAGCATATTCTACGTACCCATTAAACACCATATTATATTCATATGTTTGTCATAAGCAGACGTGTTGCACGATATGATATAAACATTCAATTAAGATAAGGAGGATTAATGAGATGAATGCTCCATGAAACCGTAGTAAATGAAATCGATTTCGGACATTTAAAGATAATGGAAATGTTTATTAATGCCATCAAAACTCAAGTGTACTATACGATATAAAATTTTTTTCAACCTATGCATCGACAAATACATGTATGACTCTTGAGTAAAGTATGCCGTTGATAAAATTGTACACGTATACCAATTGTTGAAATTATGCAACACGATTGTGCAACTGTCTTTTGGACTTTCTGATAATTTATATATACATAGACAATTGGGGGTAATTGTTCCTTTTCATTAAAAATTTACTCGTTGTGTAGCTTGTCACTGTTTTTCAAATGCAACACATCGGTACATATTGTCATTGACCTTGCCATCAAATTTCATTTACACGCATATGTACATTTGAAATAAATAACTTTTGCTTCAGAATTATAAAATCGCAGGCATTCTCAGAGGAAGGCAAAGTTTTGCCCAAGCGTTGCACAGACAAAGTAGTTGGTTGTTACAATATCACGTATTCGCCCTCATGAATAACAAGAAAAACTCAATGATTCGTGTTTCAGTAGTCAATGGTTTGCATCCTCTAAGATAAAAGCTGGAACGCATTTAACAAGGTCTACATAAGTAACTAATTGATTAATTTTGCTGTATTAAAAACTTGGATATTTCGGAAAGGATTACATCATTTTCACATCAGTTTCCGAAACACATGGAGCGGATGACGATTGCGTAAGCGTACAGCAAAAAGGCGAAGGGCATTTCTTTGACGCCACTATTGCCACGCCATTACAACCGCATTAACAAGGTTATTAATATTGTTTAAATAATAGCTTGTGTTTTATGTAATCATCACTTGACCATGCATGACTTCTATATAACTTGCAAGCGATTCAATGATTATTTAAAAGTAACAGTGTTACTAGAGGTTTTCAGAAACACTAATAATTTGAAGTGACAATTTTGGAAATTACAGCCAAGCAATAATAATAATTGATTTATTGTCAAGTGGAAAGCATCATAAAACAGAGGCAAGTTACACAACAGACATACGTGTAGTACAATTGTATATTAAATATATATGTTCAAATAGAAGATAATTCTTGTAAATTTTCCAATTAGTAATGTATTATAAATATATAAAATTCAGTACAGATGCATAACCCGAGTATTCCCTTTCATCTTTACAAATTATTATTAATGTTTAAGATAACATTGTCTATACAAGCAACATATTCAGATACATCGACGTCCTCATCATGGGTACAGTATTTTTCTTTTTGTAAATCTATAACATATTCTAATAAAGTATAAAAATAATTACATGGTCTCAAAGTTGAACTGAGATTTAAATTCTTGCATTTGTTGCTTCTCTGTGAAGTACTATACTAGTACTAGTCAGCAATCCGAAGCCTCAGCCGAATAGTTACTCTTACCATCAAAAATCCTACATCCATCTCCTGCATTGAAATTACTTCTGCAATGGACCTGTGGTCGCCTAACATTCCATGAAGAGGTTTATATTTACTACGCCATCTGAGTTACGCAAAGTACTAAAAATTAATCAATACAGAGGTTGTGGCCTCTAAGATGGACCAAGATGGCGGGCCAATTTTCAAATGAGTGGCTGCACAAAATTCAATGAAACTTTTTTCATGTATTAATGGAACATTTATCTTTATTTATGCCAATTTTGATGACTGTAACTTCAAAAATGTTTTAGAAATTGCGTGTGGAAATGAAGATATGTGTGACACAATTTTCCGGACGTCATTTGTCGTTCACGATTGGCGCCGATAAATTGCTTGTTTCAAGAATTAAGATCCGCAAAAGTCCATGAAACGTATGCCGGACGATTCGCCTGGAATTTCTGAACTCATAATGGTCTTAGGTCTGTTTATTACATTCATTTGCAGTGAAAATTTATTAATTTTCTAGGAACTTTATGATAACGCTATGTCATGACCTTTGACCCGTTCCCAGGGTTAACACAATCAGTAGCAGGCATGACCATTGCCTTCTGAAAATCCACCATGTACCTCCACACGATAATTTTGATGTTTAGGTGTATATCCATAAGGTTAAAAACCACAGGACCCGAGATAACGCCAATGACCGTAATATGCTGTCCAAAACGCACAAATGACGTTTGATGTGATCTCCATTTCCTGGGAGAAAAACGAGACATTCAGCCTTGGCTTGCCATCGGTTACCTTAGCTAGAGGTTGACATGAGTTATATGTCTTTGAAACGTCGGGAACTTCATTTTCTGATTGATCTATGACACCTTGCCGCCCAGAATGGTTGGGAAACGTCTTTTACGAGTACCTGAAATTAGACAGACTAAACAAAGGGTATCTGTGAAGTTGTAGCTTTGATAATTGGCAGATATAATAACAATGGCTTTCTTAATACCAGGAAAACGTTTTATTGAATTCTGTGCAGCCACTTCTCTGAAACACGGTCGCCATCTTGGTCCATCGTAAGCGCCAGACTCTCTGTACATAAGTCAGTATAAAAGTTCATTTCCATTCTCTAGTGCACTGCACATTTCTGGCAAAGATTTGACAGTTGGTACGTTGTAATGATGTCATTATGATAGCGATATAATTTGTTAGGAATAAATGGGCTGAGAAGAAATTGTTTTATGCAGGCTACTGTTGACGTTGACTTAAACATTTCTTATGGCTTATGGCTTATTTCTTATTTTCTTTTTCTTAATGTTTCATTATTTTATTATACATATTCGTAAATATTTTATTACTAGAAGACATTGGTACATCATAAATCCCTTCCCGGCCACATCTTGCTTACCTTGTTCACATGTTATTATTCATTTACAACGCGCTGTCCTGACCTAAATCAAAAATGAATTTTACATTTGCCACACCCAACAAATTTATTAGGTGTGGAAGAAGGTAAAGCTATCAGTTAGCAGTTTGCGGAGCAACAAAATTATAGTAAATTAATATGGTAAGTTCAATTGTTTGCATTACCTTTTGAAATCAAAGCCATTATAACGGTCCAATAAATCTACTATGCATTCAGAGATGATCAAGCCATGGTATGGATTGGCGACACGACGTTCTATTACCCAGTTGACAAAAACGGATTGTTCCGCTTTGACGGAACTTTGCCAATGAAGTAAATGTATTTATATAGATACGAAGAATGCTACAGTAATTTGTGGCACAGTATCCAACAAGCCATATTAACCTGTATGATGGGTGTTTTATCGACGTGTCCCTCAACTATGGCTTAACTTTTAGTTGTTTCCTTAATGCAGTCAAACCCCCAGCCCTTAATTCCAGACAATTAGACATCTTGACCACTCCTAATAAACACATGATAACTGATCACAGTAAAATGAAGTTCAATGAAAACATCTGTTTCTCTGTACTGTATCGGGCCAGAATTTATTGGTATGACAATCAAATTCAGCCTACAAATGAAATTAGTACACGGACTTCAGTATGATGAATACCAATATGAAACCTGTACCATAAATTGTGTAATCCGGAGGCAATATACAAGTAGACGGCACTAAGATTTGCATGGGAATATCAAAGAAAGCGTAGGTAAAGTACAATCTTAGGTCTATTGTAACAAGTATAAGAAATTTTATACGTTTGAAGAAGTGATTATGGAGAAATTGATGTTTGAAATAAGCACCGCCTAGTACAAACATTTTTATTAATAAATGCATTCTTTGCTGACAACGACTAAAGAATTTGGAACCACACAAATAAGGTGCTAATTATATCCCGGCAGGTATGCACGTACTAGTATATTTTCATGCAGAATGATTCATTCTTTAGAGAAAACAAAAAGTATTCGCAGATTTAATTCGTAAACACTCATCAATGTTCAAACGTATCAAAAGCTCAATTCCAAGTCTATGTCACAGTGTTCAATCTGGTACCCACATATAACGAATTGTAGCTCATCTTGCAAATACCGACGTTAAATTGAGCTTTAGTTATTTTCTAAAGTCAACAAGGAATTGGTGCATTCAATCCATACTTACAATTTAAAGTGGCGTCTTAATTTCATCTATAGCCCAACTAGCGAAGGCTGGTTATTTTTCGATTATTTATCTCTGGCCTCGAACCAGAAACAAAACTGTTTCTACGTTATTGTTATGTTGGCTGAATATTATTCATCAACGTAGCGTCTGTAATATATAATCCGAATAGGTTTACTTAATTATCATTAGCTGAAATGAAACTTTACGCATTTATTTTTGATTATTTCACGTATTTTCATTTTCATATAGCCCATCGAAATGCTTATAATAACAAATACAAAACCTAAATCAGACGAAAACCTAGATGACTGAATTATAGCAACTTATCAGTAGCAACACTACGTTTTCACAACTTCCCAAAATTCCAGTTTTCGTATATTTTCCAGAACCTTAAATTGGGTAGATCTTTAAATTTTGAAGATCAATAACTTTCGGCGTGTCTGGAATATAAAAAATCGGCAAACAATGTACCTACTAATTGTGAACGGTGATTCCAAAATGCCCTCAAAATTTTGCATCGGACCACACGTTCAAGAGATATCCATATATTAAATATAACCTAGGCCAAAATAGACATATGGGGTTGTCCATATGCTAACAGGAGATGGCTGAAACTTTGCGTTTTGCGGTTTCACCAGTTCACCTATTGGACCTATGTGTAAATACGAACACAATTGGTGAGACAACAATTTTTCGGGGGGATCAATGAATTTTAAAGGCACTCAGCACAAATATTTTGAGATGTTTTAAAATGGATATTACGATGTATGTAGATTCCTGAAATTACAGCCTGAAAATTTCTTCAAGCATAAAGAGATTTCGATTGCGACTGGATTAATAGCACATAGTGCAATTTTCTTGGGCGCATTAACATCTCCACTGAACATTATATTGTGGCTTAATGAAATGCCGCCAGCCGTAAATAGTTGTATAATATATGAATACATGTACACCTGTTCTTGAAACCAACGTATGGCACCATTTTACAACCCATCTGTTACCTAATAAATCCGTCAAATCGGTTCAATTGTAATTAGTGGCGTTCAAGTTAAAACACAGATTTGACGATTTTAAATATTTTGCGAAAGTGATTTCATTTTCAAGAACTCAATCACTTCAATAATTATTCTTTCGTAAACTCAGCAAACAATAAACGAACTAATGTCAAAAACGACGAAGCACGAACCCGTTGTGTCAATCATTATCAAAATGGAGAAATAACCTCACCAAAATTACGCAGCATATCAACCACTACTTCATTGTTTTCGATAGTAGGTGATAGTTATAATAACTGAAGCTACAAAAACTTGAACGAATGTATTATCTTCTGTGTCTTTCGGCAACGCGATAGGAAATTTTCTGTATTCTTTACAAATGCATTTACAATGATCGCGTAAATTACAGACGAAAATTTGCCAAAAATATTAACACTGTGGGTAGCGGATGCCAACTCACTCAGGGTTCTCAAATTTCCGATCGAGGAAGTTGTCGTCTGAAGGCAGGTCTTTACTAAACTATTGATATATTTAGTTGAGAGTTGTGTCCGTTACCGATGCGGATTTATGAAGAAATGCATCATTGAACTGAATTAGAAGAATATTAAGAATTGCCGAAAAACATGCTAGCAAATTCAAATCACGATAGCAAGCAGTCGAAAATCATGGAAATGGAAACAAATGTTATGTAATAATTTTCAAAACTAGTTGACCTACCATTCTTTACGTTTACAAACACCGGAAACATATTTACAAGACCAATTCTAACTCTAAAACACATTGACATTTTGTGAATATTTGTTCGGTTCCCCTATTGAAGTACAAAGCGGGTCCAAGTTGTGACATGAATATTTAATTAAAGATCAAGACCAGTTACACAAATAAAATAGAAATAATGCGAGACACTTCATATGCTGACTACAATGCCAGCATGATACATTCAGATTCAATTTTTATCTAGACATTTTCTTGGGGAATTCGCGAATCGAAACGTTTTAAAGTTTTAAAGTGGCAATTGGTTCTGTCTATTTTGACTGATAATGAGAGAATAATAATTTGAGCCTGAGATAATATTAATTATTTATTTTTCAATTAAAGTCCTTTTGGTGTTTTATCTTCATTGGAGATTTGAAACAAGTTTTGGATTTCGTTAAACTTAACACGTACAGTAATTGGAATGTATGCATCGGCTATATTTGCAAGGTATAAAAGCCTTTAAAATTTTTTTTAGAATGCCCCAACTTTTATCGTCAGAATCCAGAAAAAATATTACGTTCAGCTTCATACATACATCGTACACTACAGCTGAAAATTGACCAATTAAAATTTATATTGAGCTTTTTCGCTTAAGCTATCGAACCTGAAATAATTTAAGAAAACTGAACTATCAGTATTTTGTGTGATCAAGTCTTATTTCTGTATATAATTCTGGCAATTCGTCTGTTGAAACAAAAGTAGGCTGCAAATTGTAACAGAAAGATTTCATTTATTCAAAAACAAATTTATTTAAATAAATGATTATTAAATAAAGATAATTTGCGTATTATGCAAAACTAAATCAATTAGGCATATTTACGAATAATGAAAAGATCCCCTTTGGGGTAAACTGATCGTTCATTCAATATGTAGCTCAAAGGCAGTTTATTGTCATTCACGCTATGCCCACCATCCGAATGATCTCCCATTCCCAATTCAACATTCACATTCATTCACATCAATAGGTACGATTACTATCAACTATTACTATCAACAAATTACATTTCATAGATTGTTATTGTTTATGATTCCTGTTCGGAATGTCATCCCATAAGAGCATCCAGAAAGAAACTTAAATGAATGGTCATATCCGTTTGTCACATCTTTCCGACACTGAGAGTTCGTCGTAAAGTATAGTTCACTTCATACCTAGGGTCCAATCTACCTCTGTGCAATTTATTGTCTATGCAGTCCCTTTTCAAATATTGGCGTTCAGTATTAAAGTGGATATGACGAATAATACGAATGAATGATTTTTTGAAGTACACCAAACTGCGGCGCTAGTTTTACCTTTTGAAGATGTAATCCTCTATTGGCTGCAGGAAACTCTGTATGGCGTGAAATTGTACAAGCAATACGTGGACAATAATTTTAACTGCCAACATTCAAAGAATAGTGGTTTTGACAGATAGGCAGTAATGTTGTCCAGTATAAAAAATCATTACTGCTTATTTATAAGCATGATGTTTTTACAAACCAGCATGCTACACGCATTTTGTCTACAAGAATAAAACTGCGAACTTTTAGTATTTGGTTGTATATCGATGTTGTGTATTCTCCTGAAAGAACCCCAGGTTAACATTTTAATAGGTATTAAGAAGCTAGCAATTAACTATTCCAAATGCCCTTTACGGCTCATGAAAAACCGATGTGAAAATATAAAAGTATATCTATATAGCTACCTATTTTGTTAATTGCAAAACGTCCCAAATACTTTCGTGACGCGAAGCCATAGGAGTAGTAAAAAAGTTTTCAAACTGCCCAATTTCATCTTACCTAGCAGCAAAACAAACCTTTATCAACTAATAATTTTATACGGCCGATTTTATATACAATAAATATCCTTGAATGGATAGATTGATAAGGAAATGGGTGCACCATCATTCCCGAGATAACATATTTCAGCGTTGCAATAAAATAAGAATAGGATAACAAAATAAGGCTTTGTTTTGGAAAATAATAACACTCACCGATTGTTATGCATGAAACTATTTCGACAGTAATCGCGCCATCTTCACAACGTCAAGCCAATGTTGGAGTTATGAACCTGGCATTATTGAAAGTAGTGTTGTGTGCAAAAATAGCTAAGACGGCTGGCTAGTTGCTCATTAATGAAACATTTTCAGGGGACAACTAGTGGAATTATATTAATTCAGGATTGAGAACGTGAGAACTTTTAGCTTAGGCTTATTGACAGGTTGGTTTACACGTTTCAATGCACTTGCATGGAGGTTAGGGTAAATGGAAAAGCTCACTGTAGTTTCGTTTTCCAAACGATATATTGCCGTTTCCAATTTTTTATATTAAATCATTTTTTATATTATGGTAACTTGTTATACACTTTTTATATTATGGTAACTAATTATACATTTAAGTGTACATTTTGACCTTTTATCTAAAATATTTACTGTATATTATTGGCAGATATCCGATATCAATAAAATAATATTTTGTCCAATATAATAATACACTGATAGCAAAATAAGCGCTGGTATGGAAACAAGTAAAACTTGCCAAACATCAGAATCGTGACCAGCGATTTTATGAAAATTTGGCATGCATGTTCTTTAGAAGAAATGACAAACAGTGGTGAATCAATTGGTTGACAACTGGGCGAGTTTGCGTATTCCAAAATACCACAAGCTTTTTAAATGACATACTGTTTTATCAATGACCATGAATACGAACCAAACCATGAGCACTTTTCTTCAGAATCCACGAGTATGAAATGGCCAGGGATACTTATTTATGTATCTTACTCGATTCAACTACGTATTGTCCGTTATGGCTTAGCATGATTAGTTGCAAACGAAAGGGTGTAAAAGCTTTAAATAATATTCCCACATGGTCTAAATGTACACGAATTTAAATTATCTTTCAATTAGAAACAGAGTGATTCGTTGAAGCAGAATTAAAGATATGTAAACTCACATTGGAGCTGCACGCCGTTATTGGTCATATGGACAAGGACAAATTTTTGTGACGAAATAGGTTGGCATTTGGTACTGTGGTTGGCGTTATACTGTAGTTGAAATAAATGATTGGTATACTTTATGTATGCATACTACAACATGCAGCTGCACACAGATTTGTTTATGTGGATCTTAATAATATAAATATTTGTGACCCTCTGATAAATTTCCATTATAATTAGAGTAGTATAGATAATGTTTTAGGATTTCGGCTGACTAATAGATCTATGAATAAATATGAATTTTGTCATTCCTAGTCTACAAATACTAATTCCAAATGTTGTTATGGGAGTAGATGATTCCTAATGAAGATTCGACTCAAGCTAATGGGATGTCTTTAATTTCAATTTGCATTTACAAGATTCAAACATATTTTCGACCGGACATTTAATTTTAATTCATATACGCTTTCCATGTTCTCTACCTGTAATGCATGTCCTTATTTTCGATTTAATACAAAAAAAATTCCAACTTCAATCTTGGCAATAAATATATGCAAGATGTCAACGTCGTTCTCGCAGTATGCGGCAGTATCGTTTTTTAATTGTTACACAGGTCGGAAGTATCCGTACATTGCATTTCTGAAGTGTTAGGTTTAGGTGGTAGAACCGAAGTTGTAAAATGGTAAAATGTTCATTTAGTGTATTTATTGACTTTGTTAACGGATAGTTTGTTATAAATACAATTTCCTGAATATGCTGCTTCATTATTTATTTTTGTGGTTTTTCTACGACACTACAGCGAAATATCGGCCAGTCTATCAACATTCCTTCGGCACATTTGTGCACTGCACGAGCAGTACGTAAAAGGTTACATCACGAAGCAGCCTGTTTTGCCATTGTATTCGCATAATGTGATTTAGCTGGGGAACAAAATATATTTATTCGCTGCTCAAAACATTTCATGGTTTTCAAAATGAATACTGACGAAGAGCCTCTTGTATCAAAAATTGGCAACAATTAAACAGCTATTCAGTTGTGTGTATCTAGACACTAACACACAAATCCTATTTGCATTTTGACTTGCAGCCGAAAAATATTAACCGTTTTCAAAAGGTGAAACCGTTCATATACACTTGAAAGCATTGCTCCATATAGAGTTCAACGTCATGTGTAGTAATTTGACCCAAGAGGAATTATGTGGTTGTCATAGGTTGGCTGTTTCCTTTAAGTCGATAAGATATTCAAAGAACTTGTATTTGTGTTTGGAAAAGGGATATTATGTTTTTCGTCGGTTAATCATTTGTGTGTTCAATGTGTATGCCGAACATAAGATTTCTTAACGGACGAAAGAAAGATAATGTAGCTTTTCCTACAATATTATACAATTAATATTTATTTATTTATTCATGATAGCGAATAATAATATATTTGTGTCATAATTTTAAGTCATGTATCGTGTACTTCTGAAGCTACTGCAAAGCTAATTTTAGAATTGAATTTTTTGTTTATTTAAAATTCGAATAACAAAGCATGCATTATATCACCAGATCATCACATGCCAGAAGTCAAAATTTAAAAAAATAACAATCTTCAAAAATATCGTATCATAGATCTGTACAATCCCCCTCCTCCTAACGACGCACAACCGATAAGTAAGATTCAATTAACGAATTGTAATCGTTACTTCATTCCATTTCGAGATAGCTGAAACTTATTTTCTGTAATTTTGTCATCAATACTAAAGCAAACCGCCATACTTCAGGCTAAATCATCTGCTGGGTTCTTAAATTCACGTATTTCCATTGAATGCGACACATGGCGTCTCAATACGCGAAATTGCCATTTACAATTTTACTAAAAATTAGAGGACTCCATAGGATTTAATCGAACGATTATTCACTGAAATTATTTGAGTCCTTCTAGCAACACTCTGACCATTAAGGAATAGTTGATGCTTGAATTTGTACATTACCAACTAGATAGCAAACAAATCTATTCCCTCGTCATTGAAACTTCGTATAACGAGCGTTATCACATATACCCAGTTTGTAATGCGAGCGACTACATGATTTTGGATTATAAGCAGATTTGAAGGCCGAAAGAATTTTGCGCTAAAACAAATGGGAGACGTGGTAACAAACTTGTCTTCTTTTTAACCACTTGGTTCCAGAGCCGACACACGATCACAAGAGCAGCACACTCTAGCTTCCCTCCACGTTGACTGATTTGACTCAAATTTGGCTTTGAGTTACCATGGCACAAGGGCACGGCCTCTATTGAATTTCAGCCATGCACCTCGTCACCGTCCGGAAATACGGGGGTCCGCGTTATTGGGGCGGTGGGGTGGGGGTGACCATAAAAAAATTATTGTATAAATCGATAGAGGAGTTCAAGACGATCATTTTTTATCAAGGCACCATGGGTGAAATCGGTCACCTGCGGGTGGGGTGGGCCGTCGAAGATATGGGGGTGCCCAATCGTCAAAAAATGTTATGCCATAAATCGATGGGGATGATCAATTCGAGCCTCAAAAACGTAGTATTATGGTCAAATATGTATCCACATTTGCTATTTCTGCATCCATCACTCTTCCGGTAGTTATGTATTAAAGGTTATACCTTACTGGTTATAGCTTATGCGGTAGCCTACGCTTAAAAGCTAGTTAACAAGAAGCACCCACCATTAGCAAAAACATAAGGGATATAAGGTAGTCAGTGGCAATGGCAGTAGTGCCCCATGGACGTATAGTCACCAAACCGTCGAAATATACTATTTGGGAAATCGTACAGAATTCGAGAAAATTAATCAACACTATTTTTAAGTGATATATTTCAGGTTTACTAAATCGACCACGTCGAATGGAACTGACGAAATTCGTGTCCTTATATTGTTCAAATTAATTCAAAATTGAAGAATTACAATTGCAACAAATCCAATTGTGTCCATTGATGCTTGTAACCTGTTGGCACCGTTTACTTATATTTGGCACAATTCATTGGAGTAAGTGCGGGTTGTGTGATTAAGCACATTTAGGATAATTTGTTGGTCTAAGCTCGAAAAATAATGCATTCCACTACTAGCGTAGTTTACATATGCCCCGGTTCTGCAAATCACTTTTGTATTGCAGCTGCTATGTGTTTGCTCCTTTTCCTCCAGCCGTCGTGTCGTTTCTTGATCTGAATCAACCTATGGTATTCAAACCAACCAACACAAAGCTGCATGAATAATTTTTAAAATAAAATACAAAATGATATAAAAATTTGGGACAAGAAGAAGCTTGCTCGATGATCATCACTAACAAACCAATTAGTCCCATAAATCATATATTCATGAAATACAACAATCATTAAGTTGGCCGCATGTATATTTGTATATTAAGGTGGCGTGACTATACTGACAAGCACAAAAATAAATTATCTTGTATATAGGAACAGTGAAGATTAAAATTAAAATGGATTATTGATCCCAAAAACTAATTATCAAATAGCCAATGGAATGCTGCAACTCAGGAAGGTATAGAAAAACTAAGCCATCACGAATTACAATTAAAAGCCGCCCGAATTTCATTATAGACGCGTGAAATAAAATCAATCAAATTTGTCTCGATATTAGCGTAGCTTGAATTACTTAACTTAACTTTGCTCACCAGTTCAGCAATTCAAATCAGTACAATACAACATGAGTATTTTAGGTGGAATTGACATATATATTTCTGACTATAGGGATTATTTTCCGAGAAACTGAAATGCTGATTTTGACCATATCAAGGTGACTCTGTAAATCCAAATGGGTCCAAAGTTAAATTGGCAGTGGTACAACCCACCATCGGATTGCCTGCCCGTGACCTACTGTCTGGACTCGAGTCTTCACGGACTAAAACATCTGGCCCGAAAGCAGCGCCATATTTGTGAGCGACTCTTTTGGCTCACAGCTTTTCTTGCATCCGTGATTACCGCAATTGTTCTCATATGGAGAATGTGGAATGACTACAACAATATGCCGATTGTGACAGTCCTAAATCCCACAGAAGTCACACTGGAGGAGATTCCTTTTCCAGCAGTGACCGTATGCAATGTTAATGTCATGAGCAAGTCATTGCAAGCCGAGTCACTCCGGTAAGTCATTACTCGTTCGTGTTTGTTGCATATTTCATTCTTCAATTCCGTTTAAAAGCGTTTATTAAATTAGGAAACTTGAGAGGACAATGGGACAAAATTTCTGGTGGAGCCTGATCAATCCCGAATATTTGTTAAAGGACATTGGGTTATATTATGATTTATTATTTATCCTCGAGTACACCTTGTCATTTATGCGTCGCGTAATTGTAGAGTCGAAATGGGAGGATGCGTCCAGTGAGCCACAGATGCTTTGGATGTACAGGAATTTAAGCATGTTGAAGGGTTACATGAATCCAGCGCAAACGCTTCTAAAGGTGGCACAACCCTGTGATAAAATGATACTAAGCTGCACTTGGCAAGACGAGATGCGGAATTGCAGTGACCTCTTTCAACCCATTATAACGGATCATGGATACTGCTGCACATTCAACTCAATACCCATATCAAAGTTTGTTAACAAAATGTTACACGAAACTAAATCATGTTGACATCTCTGTGTATCACATTCTCCTTTGCTAAGCACTATAATTATTGAAACACTTTGACAGAAATTTCAGCGATATTGGGGCCAAAAAACTCAAGCGTAATGTTGACTCCAATACCGATAACTTGGACTACGAGACCCTATTGTTCATGGGGAAGGCTAAAGACCGAAGTTATCCGGAAAGACAAAGAACCGCCGGAAAGTCATCGGGATTGTCATTCCTCTTGGATCCAGATTTGAAAAATTACTTTCGTTCCGATACTGACTCGATGGGATTTGTCATGGGCATTAACGTGCCGCTTGATTTTCCCCGAATGAAAGAGGACGTCTCGGCGATTCCTATCAACTCTGAGATTTTCGTTGGCGTTCGTCCAGAAATTACAATGTCGGATAAATCGATAAGCCACTTTCCTCCGGTAATGAACAGTTGCTTTAAATATAAGATATATAGCTCTATAGTCTCATTTCTTGACATATTGATCTTGTTCAGGAAAAGCGGCAATGCTACTATGGTAATGAATTTAAGCTTGCTCATTACACAATGTACACCATCTCCAACTGCAGGAGCGAATGCGTGGCTAGACGAATGCTGGACAAGTGCAGCTGTGTACTGTACCATATGCCCCGTAAGTAAATAGCGAGGTGAACAGCATATATATTAGACATTAAATTCCATTGATTGATATGGCATTTTTGCAACTCAGGAAATCCAGGAGACACCCTGTGCTCGCCGTTCACTTACAATTGTTCCAGTTATGTGCAAAGTAGGGTAGTCTCGTCCATTTTAACTTAATTAATAGTATTAATTTCGGATAGTGCAATATATTATGCACAGTGCTAAATAATTTTGTATTTGCTTTTTCAGAAGCTATCAACAGAGTAGGGCTGACCACAATATGTACAGAGTGTTTGCCTACATGCACCGAAATCGACTACCACGAACAAGTGACTTGGCTACCTCTCGTAAAGGAGAAAGTGGAAGAATTTTACCGACACACCATCAAAACGTAACGAACATAAACCACTTACCTATTTTCATATATTCAGGCATATAATTTCATGCAACGTAATGCATTGTTAAAAGCTCAAACGGAAGCCATGCGTCAATTGTCCACGTGTATTTTGACACAAACTCGGTATATCCAAGGCTGCGCAAGGTTGTGACGACTGTACCGGAACTATTATGTAAAACGAACACATCATTTATCAATTAAAAATTTTTATACAAAATTGCCCGGCACTCAATTACGTTTCGTGCTATCGATTACAGCAAACGCCGGTGGCCTGCTTGGACTTTGCCTTGGATTCAGCGTGCTGTCATTTCTGGAAATATTCTACTATGGAACGATTCGTCTATTTTTTAGATGGTTCCGAAAGAAAACCACAACAATAAGGAACCCTGATACTATGTTGAGCAATCCATTAAATGAGAGTGGACAGTGTTCCACAACTTCTAGAAGATTGAAATTACCGACCGTTATTAAGAGGCTTGCAAACCGAGGAAAACAATCCCCAGGATTAATAGAGGCGGGAGGGAGAAAACGGCATGAAAATGATTTGTTTCAAGTCACTGTCAAAAATGCTTAGAGCTTAACACGTTTCAATGCTTGCAATATTCTTGATATTCTATCCATTAAGGTAGGTTCGTCGCAAGGATGAAATATGTTGAAGCACATATTGACACTTATATCTACAGGTAAAGATAGTATTTTGGTGGAAACATGAACATAAATTAAGCACAACACTTGTTAGTAATATGTTGGCACCGTATGATTCAGTAGTAATCCAGAAAACGTGATACACCATTACACCAAAAAAAATCTGCAAAAAAATAAAGTGTTTTTGCACATGAATGATAATCAATTAAATAAATAAACGCAGCTTAGCACACTTCTGTTATCTCATTCTTTGACTTTCATTCGACTGAACGGAAGCAACATGTATTGGATTTTTCAAGCATAAACTTTAGAAATAAACAACAGCTTTCTCCTGTTTGCTTAATAAATCGACTGGCTACAAGAAATTTTCATTTAGTAGAACTGCTAACAAATTTGCGAATTTGAGAAATTCCGGCAGATATCAATTACTTATCATTGAATGCTGTGGGCAAAATGTAGCCCGCACACTCAGTATGCGCTAATTGTCGTTTGTGAAGGTGCCTAGTTAACCGTTGCGTAAATTCATTTGCTGGTAATTCATATCTGAAAAAAGTCTGCAGAGGCCGTTTTTTTCGGTTTACGAATTTTGAAATGTCTGTCAAAATTATGTCTTTCAAAATCACACTTCGGCTTACATGGCATTCGATTCTATAGCATTTGGCATTTAAAATGAGCCCACGATCAAATTTATACGTGTAATACTTCCATTGTAATGCCGAATTAAAAAACGAAGTATAATTTTGTGGTTTCCAGGTATATTTTGGATAAATTATTTTGAAAGTGAAATATTTGATTCCAAAGGTTATTTCTAAAACGGCATGGAACACCGACTAAATCAGCATGAATCGGGGAATTTGAAACTGCACTTGGTTTTACTTAGAAACTAAACAGCGCAAAATAAATCCATGTGCAAAAATACGCGATTTTCCTCGCAATGAAGCTACCTGACCGGAAATTGTCACCATACAAAGCATGAAGTCGTACAGCAATGTCCACCACGTATAGGGGAGCAATTGTTAAAATATTAATAAAGTAGTTCGTGGGCTATTCAAAATGCATTTTGGTTGAAGTCAAAGCTGTAATATACTCCAACAGTAGCACAGTAAAGATTGGCACTATCCTAACTGGTTCCCAAAGCATGCGCTGTTGGTAAAGGATGGGGTATACTAGGAAAATGCACATACTAATTTCTAAATTTCTGTCAGATATAAAGGCGACATCCTAGGGAAGCTGTCAGTCACTTACGGATCAAATATCTAACGTATTATTTAAAATAGAGGATATTATTTGCATACATACTGAGCCCGAACAGAGTGTTTGCAAACGTAGAAAAAGTTCCTCATTTTTCAATTGCTCATTACAATGGTAGTACAAAACCAATGATAATGGTCGATGGCTCATTTTAAATGTCGAAAGATGGAGAATCGAACACTATGTATGCGGAATTGTGATTTTGAAAAACATGGTTTTGAGAGGCAGTTCAAAATTCGTAAACCGGAAAAAAACGGTCTCTGTAATTATTGTAGAATGATTATTATTTTTCAGGTTAAGTGAATTATGTGCGTTACATGATACACGTTCAAATGCTAGTAGTTTGGTGTTAGTTTTCAAATGTTTTTAATTTTGGCAAACGTATAACAGTTCTAAAGATGATGAACAACATCGCTAAACGTTGTAACCAGGAGCTCAAATTTCTTAGTTGCGCGTCACAACACGCTTCCAGGAACAAGAAAATGATTTTCGGGTTTAGTAGAGTCAAAAATTGTCCGTGCTGAAAGTAGTACATACAACATAAGATTCAATGTGAGCACAGTTGAAATTATGTTTTAATTTAATTTTTTAAATCACAGCAGCAAACAAAATCCGCATGAAACTTTAAACATCTGGTTAACGTATTGATATATGTTTAAGCATCTGGCGTAATAGCTCATTAAGTGGACAAAAGCGTAGTGAATATGGCACGGCCCCGGAATGTCCAAAATTGAACTTTCACCGGCTGAGCGTGTAGACCACCCGGGATCGGATGCGCTGAGAACGGTCGAGCCTTGAAAACCGCAAATGCCTAAATGCGGCGTCGACGCGAATTATCTCACAAATGAACGCACTGATTCCCTTGAAATGTGGCACGCGATATCCTAATGGTGTCCCGAGCTGGTTCAAAGGGTTTAGGAACGACTTATGGGGCCATGCCTTCAAAAGCTGGAGGTTGTATCATGGGGTCAAAATGTAACACGTAGACATCGTCATGCCAAAATAGGCTACCGGGAAGTTCACAAAAGAAATAGGTCCTTTACTGCATACTTGGCTATGCACTTCGATAAGACGTTAGTCAGCTATGGAGGCAATTAGTTTAGTAATGACTTCGTGAAAAATTAACGGATAGATGAGGTGAATTTACTGTGATGATAAGATTAGGCTTTTCCGTGAATTAGAAAAACATATTGATTAAACAATAGAAGAAAATTCATAATACTGGTGTGTACGCCACCAGATGGATTTACCTGGACTTTGAAGTTTTAATTGAGCGAAGGTGCAACGTACACGATCGGTTATTAATGTTATAATCCTGTTGTTACATTTGATTGCTGTCAATAAGCCACAAATCCAAAAAGCCACAAGTCCAAAAAGCCACAAGTCCAAAAAGCCACAAATTCAAAAAGCCACAAATCCAAAAAGCCACAAGTCCAAAAAGCCACAATCCAAAAAGCCACAATCCAAAAAGCCACAATCCAAAAAGCGACAATCCAAAAAGCCACAATCTCTGAAATCAGTAATATACATATTAGTGTTTCATGACTGTTTCAGTCTCATGTAATACTTTAATTAAGAAATGTGTAGTATCAGTGCTGTACTCCCTCCGAAGCAAGCTAGAATTTGTATTCAACACAATTATAACTATGCACCAATATCGTATTAACGTCTTGTGGTAAAATCGGAACACTGATTACTTAAAAGAGGGAGCTCAGGAGTCAACATTAGATACGTCATGGTCTTGTTTCACTACTGTTACATAACTTTAACATAAGAGATATAATTAAAACCTTATTTTACATCTAATAATGTTATGGTGTGCTTTGGTTTGCACTAACATACAAATGAAAAGACTAAGTTTTTAACTTCAATTATCATGGCCTTTCTTAACTACCTAAAATCGGTGTACAAATGATATACCCTTGGTAATTGGATTAGAAGACTAAAGTTGTTTATGGTGAGTGCAAGAAAAGGCTTGCATGACGACATGAGCATTCGCTCTTTAGTAGCTGTCACAGCCATTAGGGCACTCGTAAGTTAATATCTGGTCACCGGCCACTGGTGGCCAAACTGATATGCCCCGTATATCACAATATAACACAATATTTAGTAGTATGTATGATTTATCCCATCTTGTATACACATATTTCAAATAAAGTTAAGAATTCAGTGTGACGACTTTGAAATCACCAAAGCAACTCCACAAGCCGATATATGTTAAGTTATAACAAGTTTATAAAAAGCAAATGCGACTGCCGTAGTCATGTAAGTTGAGCAAAATATGTAATTCTCGCTCAGGTGATTTTTTTGAAAATGTAATTTTACAGGATACATTGAGAAAAACAGATCTTATCAGTGGGCCATGTTTTTCGTCCATGTTTCTCCGCAGAATTGCATACAATTGCATACAATGGCAGCATTGCCAATAACGTTCCTCATTAGGCTCAGAAATGAAAATGGAGATATTTCTAATACAATTGGGATTACAGAGGTTGAAAGTTAAACTTGTTAATTTCATAAAAATGGAGATTCACTTTCGTCAAACAGCAATTGATAATTATCACCTGTTGTTTGACGAAAAGGAGCAATACACATGAAGATTTTCATAACAAGTGGGAAGAGAGTGGAGCCGATGATACGGATTTTGAAAAATTACTAGTATTATCGTTTTCAGCATCAAAAGACTTGCAACAGAACGAAGTAAATTGATTACGGTAAGTTGATTCAACTGGGTAAAACGTTTTTCAAGGCCTGGAAACGGTCGGTTTTTCGATAGTTTTGATAGACCCAATGCGGGTCAAATGAACCTAATTCGGATGTTGCAAATAAATAATCTATAACTACCGGGGGTTTTCAGAATTGGACCCCGAATTAAATTTAGTACTATATTTTGGGTTTCAAGGTCACAGGTAACTCAAAATTTGAGAAATATGCGGTTTCAAAATTTTTGTGCGCGCAGAACTTCTGCCCACCTCTCCGCCACTACGGTTGAGAGACCTAATTACCACCTCTCCGTATGAATAACTTTGTTCAGTACTGTGTTGAGGTACTATGAACACACGTGGACAAACAATTCCATGTAGATGTTTTTTGTGCTGCGCAATTAAAAATATATCTATAACGAGTACCCGGCAAAGCCGGGCCCTGTCATCCGTTACACGGATGGGGGCAAGGATACACTACATTAATCCTGCACACTTTCTACATAAGCCAAATTAGACTCCGATCCAAGTGGTCGTGATGGTTGTTACTAATTTGATAATTGTGAAATTATGGCCGACGTAATCGTAAAACTGCCGTACCGACAAAGTACAGTGGATTCGTCACGTAATTTACAATATTTTGTCATGTTTTAATTTTTTTCCCAAATGGGCAATAATGCATTTATGACTCGGAAACTCCGGAGCGGGTTTTTCTCCCATTCTTCTTCAAGTTAAGTGCACCTCTTAGCAGATACCTGGTATATACTCGAAGTTACTGCAGCGCAGAGGAGTTAGTTTAGTTTATGTGGGGATTGAACATAGGTATTTGATTCATTACGGTTAGGCTAGTTCCGGCTGTTCTTACCTTTGATCCGTCGCAGCAGCCAAGGATGGCACTTTTGCCATATGGATCTTTTACAAAATTTCCTCAGTTTTTTATTCTATATCCGAATCTAAAATAAAACTTTTTGAGATTTTGGTGGGGATGCATTGTGATTTTGCCCGTACCTCCCTCCCTTGGGGTGCATATCGCACTTTTTATTAGAGATTCGTAATCTACACATGAAGTTATCCCTGTTCACAAATTTTGCTGACATTCTACCGAGTGACTTTTCAGCGTAGAGATCATAAGATATCTTGATACTTACTATAATCACATACATCACAACCAAAGAGTTTTGCTGTAGCCAGATGCATTTTTTTCTGTAATAAAGCGCATCCGGTCTAAATGTTTGCTTTTTCAAACTTCCATTCCTAGAATAAACGGAGATATGGCGCTGCAAGCTTACATTAGTTGGAATCTACGCTTTCTAACCTATCTGTTTTGGTGGGCACCGAAACATGCTATGATGTCTACGACCATTCCAAGGAGTTTGAATAAAGCGCATCCAATCGTACTTATTCCCGCATTGCTGTTTGTCAATTTTCTTTGCCCGTACCGAGACGCTGCAACTAATAGAATTAGGTAACTGTGCCAGTGGGAAATGTAGCTCGAGTTCTCTTCATTCAGAAACGCTAACCATGTTCTCACAACTTTTTGAGCTGCAGAAATTGTGGTAACTTAGTTTTCCATATACTTTTCCAATTGCTCAAGAGGCTAATTCTTGCAATCATAACATCATTCAAACTTCGAGGGACTTCAATATTACCTATCATTGAAATATATTTGCATCAGGATTGTACCTATATTATAGCACAATTCCTCCGCTTTCTGCCACATCAACCTACATTGTTGACAGTTAGTTTCTGTATACGTTTCAGGCAGACGAACGGGGAATCCGTCAGCATATTTGAACTTCGACCTATAAATGGGGATGTTGGAACATGAATTATGATATTTTTATCCAACGAGTTCCGCCGTCCACAATAGTTTGCGTTCGTCAGAAATTCGGGGATTAGCAAATGGACAAATGTGTATTCGGTCAATGCTATTATAATGAATCGTAATAAAAATCCTTTACGTTACGTCCATTCGAAAAAAGTAACCATAATTAACGGATTGGCTTTATATATGTATAAATAAGATGTTGCAGATTCTCGCATAAAACATGTTTAAACACATTGCCGCCAACAAAACGTACTTACCAAACATTACCAAAACAACATAAGTTATAAATTGCGAATTGTATTTACAATTTAACAACGGTTATAAGTTGGCACAATTAAATAGTTTTGTTTAATGAAAACTTACGAATGCTTAAAGAAGTCATGCCACGATAAATTAATAGTTAGAATAAATAGCCAGTTGGTAACTGCTTCAGGGTATCAGATCTTGAAGCTCATTGTGATGGCAATACAGATCTGTTGACTAGTAGCTGACATTTGCTGCATTAAGAATGAATAATATATCAAAACCCACTGGATTCCGTAAAGCCAGGACTGAAATGATTTATTATCGGGGCATAATGAGAATGTGGCAAACTTTACGAAAACCAATGCATAGATCTTGCCAGTATATAAATACAACATTAAGTCACGGCTAAATTCCTACATCATCATAACAATATGAAGAGTAACAACGTGTCACATTATTTAATTAAATGTACCCTGTTACTGTTATGTAAATATTAAGGTGATTTCCATTTATTATTTGGAGGACCGGAGGGAGCTGCGCTAGGTCCTGAGGGGAAGAGACTACGAGTTCGAGTATGTCATTAAGACAAGGCCCTCAATATGCCAAGCTGTTGAACACGGACGGCGATCATGGAATGGAGAAAAGTAAAGATGCAGATGCCCAAAATATTCCGGTTTTCTTCAGCAATTGCTACAGGAGCGGGATTTTTGATATGGGGCAATGGGAGACTGCGTTGTTTTTTTTCGCATTTTGATCTCAAATTCGGGACGTTTAAAAAAATTGGGAGCTGGATTGGTCTGGCTGCAGAGGAGGAGTAGAATCTTCGGAGGGGGTAAACCTTCCATTTCCTCCGCAACCTCCACAAAACTGAATCTTGACAAGGTTGTCACTCCAATACTATCTCCACAAGGTGGAGCTGGAGATATGTGGGAAGCTCCGGGTGGATTACGCGCAGCAGAGACGAGTCATCTCAAAAGGGTGCATGAACCAGTTACCGACGGCGATATGTAGTAGCAGCCTCCGGGAAGGTTATCATCCGGTGCGGTTATCTATGACTATGGCCTCCTTTCGGTGAAGGGAAAGAATCCAATGGGTTATCATGAAAAGGAGCCAAATCTGGAATCAAAACAACGGCAAATAGAAAAATACAAATTAAAAAATAAGCAATTAAAATAATTAAGGCAACTAATTACAAACCCCTTTGGTTTGTAATTAAATATAGATGGCAAAGCTATGTACTATTATATATTCGGCGGATTGGAGGAGCCCGTGACAACTCGTCCTTTCAACGGCCGTTCAATTTGCGGGAAGCTTCACCACAAGCTGCAATCCATCAACAAGCACTCTATCCAGATAGCGAGTCCATTCACAGCCCACCTGGATCTCCAACGCGGTCGCCTACGTGAGCTTATCGGATCGAGGCCGGAGCCTTTCCGGAACAGCGCTGATCTCGAGCCCCAACACAGCCAGTCCGCCTCCAACTCCTCCAACGACCCGTCCAGAAGCATAAGGAGGACAACCAGCAAAACGAACCAAGGGCAAGCCCACAGCAGCTGCCTCATCCGCAAAGATGCGAGATTTTGACCAAATCAATCAATATACCCGGAAATGAGGGCCATAATTTATCCCAGCGATCTGTCACTTTGCAGCAAAACATTAAACGAACCAACCACCATCACCACCTCATTAAGAACTGAATAGTTAATTGTAATTCCTATTAAAGTAATTTGTGTAAAAATAGTGCTGTTATAAAATAATTTATTGTAAAAATCAAACAATTGTAAAAATTGTCTCGTGCTCTCTATAAAATTTACGAGGACCTATCATGAAATTACGGGTTCACTCCCAATCTAAACATTAGGATTAATATTAGTTTTTATAATCATTGGGACGGTCAGGTTGATAGTAAATGGTACGCAGACCACACATGGGAGAACAGGCTGTCAACAAGCGGGCAACAGAACAACACGCATCAGCTGCCTCACCCTCAGAAGCTAAGAAAGCCGAAGAAACGCAGCCAGATCCGCATTGCTGATTGGCTCTCCGCCTCAAGTACCAAGCACATACGCAACTTTCTTGTCCTGTTGCTTTCACCACTTTTGCTCCCACATTTCAGCCAATCAGGCGAAGGGAAACTTTTTCGGAAGAGAGGGAACAAGAAAACCAGGATACTGAGAGCGCGCATAAGCAGTAGTGCGAGTCTTGTTGTGAATTATGTCACATAATGTCGTCGGTGCAAAGAATTTTCTGCCTGCACTCCATTTGACTTTCCCGTTGTGTATGCAATTGTTCGCGTGTGCACTCATGAGATCAACACGTGTGTGGTTTAGGTGGACGAGTGCAAGACCGACAAAAGTTATTACCTAGAATAACATCCACATCATTTGACTAATGACATCACTGTTATTACATTAGCGTTTGAAGCAGCCTAAATCAGTGCATAAGTTGATAAAGAGTAATTTAGCTTGTTGTTGTAAATAAAAAATAAGTGCCCAAGTGAACGTGAAAAATTACTCCGTAAAAATGGTTACAGTTTTCCTTGAAACACAAAAGGGAAATGAAAAATTGGGTCACGATGGATACCTATATGTTCTCCAGTACACTGCAAAAAGTGGCGTTCGTAAATGGTTTTGTGAACAGTGACGGAGGCACGAATGCCCAGCGGCAATATTTACAGCTAACCGACAGGTGTCTCGGCTGGATGGAGGGCATACACATCCTCCAGATCCGGCCCGTTGTGTAGTAAGATTTTTAGTACTAGTTAAATTTTAATAATCAATTCAATTCACATTGAAATCATTGCCTTGATCACTGCTGACATTTAACCCAATCGCTGTTATCTTGATAATATTTACAGGCACAAGAGATCATGACAGGCGTTCGAAAACAAGCCCGAACCTCGCTCGACAATCCCATGAAAATTACGGCGACCGCAACGGCAGCGGTAACAGATGCGGTTGTATCTGCTCTGCCCAGCCATAGAAATATGGGAAGAACTGTTTGGAGGATCCGGAAGGAGTGTCTACCGCCGTTGCCACAATCACTGGAGGAGTTGCACGAGCAGCTCCAGGAGGAGTTTCAGATCACCTTTACTGGGCAGCAGTTTTTGTTGCATGACAGCTGGCCGGTCAGTCCAGGAATGCTGATATTTTCCACCGAGAGGAATCTGGAGTTGTTGTCCGAATCGCAGCACTGGTTCGTGGATGGAACTTTCAAGACGGTTCCAAATTTTTTTTACCAACTTTTCACAATCCATGGACTCTTCAGAGGAAAGGTGCTGCCCATGATTTACGCGCTTTTAATCAACAAGTCCAGAGCGACGTACGACGAATTGATCTTCCAAGTTAAACGGCTGAAACCAGGTTTGAATCCTCGCACGATCATGATGGATTTCGAGCAAGCGGCAATTAGTTCTCTGGAGGCGTCGTTCCCCGAGACGCAAATCCGTGGTTGTTTTTTCCACCTCCAACAATGCTTATGGAGGCAAGTTCAACAATATCCTATCATTTCCTCCAGGTACGCTCATTGGAATACTCAAATTTTATTCTTAATTGCCAGCGGCGCTGACGGAATGTACTTATGAAAATTTACGAAATATTTTTACAGGTACCGAGAAGATCCGGAGTTCAAGATCATGAACCTACAGATTTCGGCGCTGGCGTTCGTTAAAGTGGAGGAAGTACGGGAGTCGTATGAAATTTTGAAAAGGGATGGAATCTTTCTGCAACCAGAGTTAGAACAGTTTCTTGAGTATTTCGAGAGGACGTGGATCGGACGACCGCCAAGTGGTAACCGAACAGACTGGACGGAGCCCATGTTTCCTGTCCGTCTTTGGAATGTTTTTGAATCTGTCGCTAACGGCTGGGCAAAAACGAATAATTCGGTCGAAGGATGGCATTGCCGGTTCCGAGCATTGGTTGGGAAAGCTCATGCAAATATTTTTGAATTTGTTGAAGCTTTGCTGGAGGAAGAAGATCTAACGCGCCAAACCATTGCGGATCTCCAGACAGGTGGAAATGTAAGGACTCCCAATGCAAGGTACCTGAAGGTTCAGCAAAGATTAAAATGCATTGTTGAGGACTACGATTCTTACACGGTGTTAGAATATTTGCGAGCTATTGCTCATAATATAAGCTTTTAAAAACCTATGTAAATTAAACGGAATGTGTCTTTGGTGTAGTGTGTATGTTTATCCCTCGGTACCCAGCAAAGTTTCAAATCTTAATTTTATGAATATTCAATAACGATATGTCATTTATGAATTGAGTTTTTATACAATATAGGAAATAAATTAAGCAATCAAATAAAAATACAACTCATACAGTTTTAAACGTGCTATGTAATATGTAAATATGCTAACATGTTCCATGTACCAATAAAAAATATTCTTGAATAACGTAAAAACATCCATTTTAATGCCAGTATTTATGCCTTATTTATTGAGTCTTACTCTGCCCCAAAGCGCAAACGCATGTAATGAGGAACGTTTCAAAAAATATGTTTCAAGTCTGCTAAGCTTTCTTTTTTTGTCATAACGACGAGAGTTTTAACGGCTGGTAATAATAGTAATGGTATATTACTTTATGTATCTTTTTTGTACAATAGTTTATTTTGAAATTTCGAAATGAGGAAACTTATGTGTTCACAGTTTGCCCCAAAGGATTTGATTGCCCGAACTATCCATATTAACTACATACTTGTTAATTTGAAATTGTAGTTTCGTGTAATGCGATTACTAATGTTATTTCTCGGAAAAAGTGAGTTAGCGTTACAGTGATTACTGTATAGAAAGTAGACCCAAACAATTCAGACAAAAGGCTAACGGGCAGAGCGAGTTAACCTTTCTCTAGTTGCCCCAAATATTTCACTCCACCCGTAGCCTCTTCTTTCGGAGGAAGCCCTCCATTCCCTCCACCATTCATTAACTTTCGAAGCATCGTCTTCTCCAACGGATCAATCTTATCGTCAATTCTAAACTACTAAAATTATCTACGTGTAAATTATTTAATTGCTGAAGTAAAATTACTTCCAAACTGCTTACCAATTTAGGCTTTATGTATTGACTGTGCTTTACTTTAGTTAATTGTTATTTTCTAAATGGGGAGAAGCTGGATGGAGCAGGAGAACGATACTCCGGATACCCCTAACCCGGCAGGCCACTCACTCAATGGCTCAGTCACAAATTGTTGCCGATCCGTCCCATTACCCCGATCATTGACGCCAGATTTGCACAGGCACTTGGTCCAGATCCTCGTAGTTCTGCGGGGGCAGACAGTGGTGGAGACAGGGGAGGTGGAGTCGCAGCGAGATTTGGGGGAGGTGGAGTCGCAGCTAGATTTGGGGGAGGTGGAGTCGGATCGAGATTTGGTGGAGTCGGATCGAGATTTGGTGGAGTCGGATCGAGATTTGGTGGAGTCGGATCGAGATTTGGTGGAGTCGGATCGAGATTTGGTGGAGTCGGATCGAGATTTGGTGGAGTCGGATCGAGATTTGGTGGAGTCGGATCGAGATTTGGTGGAGTCGGATCGAGATTTGGTGGAGTCGGATCGAGATTTGGTGGAGTCGGATCGAGATTTGGTGGAGTCGGATCGAGATTTGGTGGAGTCGGATCGAGATTTGGTGGAGTCGGATCGAGATTTGGTGGAGTCGGATCGAGATTTGGTGGAGTCGGATCGAGATTTGGTGGAGTCGGATCGAGATTTGGTGGAGTCGGATCGAGATTTGGTGGAGCTGCATGTGGCTTCCCGGTGTCCAGGTGCCGTCCCGTTGTCCATCTGGCTTCCCGTTGTCCAGGTGGCTTCCCGTTATCCTGGTGCCGTCCCGTTGTCCAGGTGGCTTCCCGTTGTCCAGGTGCCGTCCCGTTGTCCAGGTGCCGTCCCGTTGTCCAGGTGGCTTCCCGTTGTCCAGGTGCCGTCCCGTTGTCCAGGTGGCTTCCCGTTGTCCAGGTGGCTTCCCGTTGTCCAGGTGGCTTCCCGTTGTCCAGGTGGCTTCCCGTTGTCCAGGTGGCTTCCCGTTGTCCAGGTGGCTTCCCGTTGTCCAGGTGGCTTCCCGTTGTCCAGGTGGCTTCCCGTTGTCCAGGTGGCTTCCCGTTGTCCAGGTGGCTTCCCGTTGTCCAGGTGGCTTCCCGTTGTCCAGGTGGCTTCCCGTTGTCCAGGTGCCGTCCCGTTGTCCAGGTGGCTTCCCGTTGTCCAGGTGGCTTCCCGTTGTCCAGGTGGCTTCCCGTTGTCCAGGTGGCTTCCCGTTGTCCAGGTGGCTTCCCGTTGTCCAGGTGGCTTCCCGTTGTCCAGGTGGCTTCCCGTTGTCCAGGTGGCTTCCCGTTGTCCAGGTGGCTTCCCGTTGTCCAGGTGGCTTCCCGTTGTCCAGGTGGCTTCCCGTTGTCCAGGTGGCTTCCCGTTGTCCAGGTGGCTTCCCGTTGTCCAGGTGGCTTCCCGTTGTCCAGGTGGCTTCCCGTTGTCCAGGTGGCTTCCCGTTGTCCAGGTGGCTTCCCGTTGTCCAGGTGGCTTCCCGTTGTCCAGGTGGCTTCCCGTTGTCCAGGTGGCTTCCCGTTGTCCAGGTGGCTTCCCGTTGTCCAGGTGGCTTCCCGTTGTCCAGGTGGCTTCCCGTTGTCCAGGTGGCTTCCCGTTGTCCAGGTGGCTTCCCGTTGTCCAGGTGGCTTCCCGTTGTCCAGGTGGCTTCCCGTTGTCCAGGTGCCGTCCCGTTGTCCAGGTGGCTTCCCGTTGTCCAGGTGGCTTCCCGTTGTCCAGGTGGCTTCCCGTTGTCCAGGTGGCTTCCCGTTGTCCAGGTGGCTTCCCGTTGTCCAGGTGGCTTCCCGTTGTCCAGGTGGCTTCCCGTTGTCCAGGTGGCTTCCCGTTGTCCAGGTGGCTTCCCGTTGTCCAGGTGGCTTCCCGTTGTCCAGGTGGCTTCCCGTTGTCCAGGTGCCGTCCCGTTGTCCAGGTGGCTTCCCGTTGTCCAGGTGGCTTCCCGTTGTCCAGGTGCCGTCCCGTTGTCTAGGTGGCTTCCCGTTGTCCAGGTGGCTTCCCGTTGTCCAGGTGGCTTCCCGTTGTCCAGGTGGCTTCCCGTTGTCCAGGTGCCGTTCCGTTGTCCAGGTGGCAGGCATAGGTCTTCATGGCTCCGTCCTTGTAAGGGGTCGGGTGTAGGCGCAGTCGTGACAGTTAAGTCATTAATAAGGTCTATTAAAAAAATTATCAATTAATTCTAAATGTATTTTAGTGATTTTTTAAAATATTTTTTGTAGGATCGAGGAATCTATTACTTTGGCTGGAGGGAATCAGCTGAGCAGAGGTTTTCACGCGGAGTAGGTGGAGGGTTCCTCCAAACTTGGACGTGGAGGGACACGTAATCTTCTTGCTTGGAGCTGTGGAGGGTTGATTTTGGAGGAGAAGATGAGCTAGTCTAAAAATTGGAGAGTAATCAATTAACAAATGTTAATTGGAGGTTGAAGGACTTGAAGTGTATAAAACATAATATCAAGCATATCTGAAAATGATATGTTAGGTCCGGTTAATTTTGGTTATGATAGATTCCCGCGCTTTTTTGGGGCAGAGGGAGACATGCTAAATGCGTAGTCTAAATGGTAAAATTCCACGTTGGGGCATGTTGAGAAATTATCCCTGGGGACCGAACCTCACAACAAGAATCGTGTCATTCGACTGCCCAGGTCATGAATTTTCGATTGGTGTAACTTTCTTCTCGATACTAGGTGACCCGTATACTAAAGAATCCCCAGGAGGACGACTAATTGAAGGAAAATTTACCGGTAGGGGTGGAGGATGGAGGAGGAACATTTAATTTATTGATGAGCTTAATACTAGCTTTGAAGTTAATTTTCCAGCTTATCTGTTACCCTCAACTGCTCAAAGTTAACCATTAAATAAATTAACTTGCTTTCTAATAATTATTCCTGCTCCTCTGATTGATCCTTTGTCCTCTAATTGGTATAATAAAAATGAACACCCGGAACATTTCAATTAATTTTAATTACATACGAATTATTTTAATTCTTTATAAAAATGTTTTAGCAGATTGGAATTGAGACGCACTTTGTAAACTTTCTACCTTTATACAAAATAAGTAGTCGATTGCTTATAATTATTATTATTTTGTTAAATAAATCTTTCAGACGAGCAATTAAAAGAGGATATCGGAGATGCAGGAGGAGCGGTGAGGTGGAGGAAATCCGGTGAAGGAATCCGAGGAGGAATCGGAACCTCCAAGTGGTTCAGCGATGGCGGTCACGACATATATGCTATTGTTTGGAGAACCGTTTCAATTCTTGTAATGAAAAATAAGAATTCTTTACCACTGGTTTGCCTGCAAATATTTTTTAATGTAACGATTATTAGCATTAAAAACTTGATTACCATATTTCTTACTAATTAAACTTAAAGTATGTTAAAATAAATGTCTATTTATTTTTCTTGCTATTGCAACCGTCGAGACAAGCGTTTGCGTATGTTATCCAACATTTCCGACGCACTTCCGCTGGTGGCGATGAATCGCATTTGCTCTGTAGTCCGCTCGAGACATAGAAACGAATTCTGCCGTGCCCATATTAAAACGGAAATGAGGCAAAGGGCTACAACAATTGGGGTGTACTTCATGTGGCTGGCTGGATATTGGGATAACTATTGATCACTAAGATTTCACCAATATCCTTTAAACTAAACCAAAAGCACATAACAATTTTATTTATATGCACGCAGTTTTGGGAGGACGGCAATTGTTTTTCAACGTTCGTTCGCAGAATCTTGAAAAAGATAATGAAATTCTAGGCATGCTATCAAGTTTTGGTCACGTCCCAAGTATACGAGGTTACAAGTTCCGACTCAAGTTAAATCTTGGAAGTAATTACTGGTAATCAAGTCGCTATAATTACTTTATACATATGTTTTAACAAAACTGTAATCAGTAAGTACCTAAAATGCAATATTTAATCTCATTGTCCGGGAGCACTTGTGCTACCTTATAATTTTGTTCTTCTTGTCCGGTCCGTCCGACCGTGAGCGACATATCGACCGACAGGAATTGAATTTTGGAATTTTTTTGCAATGGGTTCCTATGCCTATAGGGACGGGTCCCATTGATTTCAGCACTACATGTCAACGACAACTGTTAGAAACCATTCCGCGGTCATTTTTGGGAAGGAATTCCAAGTGGCATATCATTCCACTCGACTATAAACATACCGCATGGTCCTTAACTCATTTTGGGGTCAAAGGTTATCGTTTTACGCTAACATCGACTTGCAATAATTTTTCGTTTTATGCTCTCATGCGTTAACGGCTAAGAATTGTAGGACTTCGGTTATCGCTATATGATGCCATAGAATTTGGTTATTAATGGACATGCTTGCCAACCCCATACAGTCGATGTTTCACCCGCCATTTTTACATTTGCGACAGCTTACCACCGTTACGCTTTTCAAACTCAAACTTTCGTACTTAACGCATAAGATTCCCTGACCTTTTAGATTTCAAACCAGATAAACAACGCTCAAGCTGTGAACAATATGACGATCACAGCGGTCATTTGAAAAATGATTTTCATTTTTAGCGTTTCTAGTGAAAACTTCAATGGATAAAATTGAAGTTGACTTTTTTTGAACTGAAGTTAACTTTTCCATATATGATTAAAAAATAATCTACGGATAATGAAATGGAGAATTCGAAAATGTAAATGGTTCCATTTGAAAACTAAACTGGAGAAGATATTCCCACTTTTGAAAATCGGCAATTTTCGAATCCATCAAGTTCTGTGATTAAAAGCTGCTGCCAAAAATATGTACTCGTACTGAAATACCAGATACACATAAGTGATAAAGTACGCAAATATCCATACAGTTATCCCTGGAGCACGCAATGTGACATTTGGTTGTAGTCGAAAACCACAAGCATAACTATTATGATGACCTAAATATAGGCACTATCATAAATGGTACCCAATCTGAACCGCAGTTGGTCAATGTGTGGTACCATGCTTAGGACACACAGAGGCGCCTAAAATGCTACCAGAATGACAAAATAGATTTCCGTTGAGCTTCCGGTTTTTTCCGGTTTCCGGTTTTCGAAAATTTTGACTTTAATATATTAAACACGGTGTAAACTACGGGCTAATTGAACAAAATGTTAAGGTCTGGGAACATGAGATTTGAACCTCATTCTCCAAATTGTAAATGTTATCGTCATATTGTTCATAGCTTGATGGTTGTTGGCTGGTTTGAAATCTCAAATGTCAGGGAATCTTATGCCATAAGTACGAAAGTTCGTGTTTGAAAAGCGTGACGGTGGGCGGCTGGCGCAAATGTAAAAATGGCGAGTGAAACATCCTCTGTAGGCCAATGGAAATGAAATGAGGATGGTACATAGCAATATATATCTTGACACTTTTTAAAAATCACGGTCGATTATCGACGTGCAGTGTATTGTCGATGTCTTATTCTTATGAATCCATTCACGTAGGAAGTCATTAAATGAATGTGTCCATATAATTTACTAGTACAACTGATTTGATTATCAATTAGTCGCGTTCAACCGCGATGAAAAATACGTAGCTTAAACAATTCGTTTTGAACTGTCGCTTTCAAATGGCGTTCTAACGTGACACTTTCAAATGGCGTTCTAACATGACACTTTCAAATGGCGTTCTAGCATGACACTTTCAAATGGCGTTCTAACATGACGATTTCAAATGGCGTTAATAATTTCGCTTTCAATGCATGTGACCTCTTTTTGACCTGTACGGGTGAAATTAACTTCATTTGACCCATAGTTCCTGAAGAGAAAATGGTCGCCGTTAAATTATCTATAAGAATACATGAAGAAAAAATTACCATTTAAAAAATATTTGACCCCACTCTGACCCCTTTGCCGATCCCTTGTGAACAGGTTGACCTGAAACTTATAACGATCTTCCTTGTTACCAAAGGAAAATGTGTGCCAAGTTTCAACGAAATCCGTCCAGCCGTGTCAAAATTATGCCGCGAACAGACGGACAAGCGAACTAAAGTTGTAACTACGCTTTCAATTCGTTTTAGGTACGTAATACTTAAACTCTAATATGTATAATGAAACTCGGATAACATTCTCAAGAAACACACCATTTGACGGGATTTGTAAGAAAAACACATTCCTTTCCGGCTAATAATACAATATATAACGGATTGGGATTTTAAGGTTAGGTTAGGCATCTTCCATTTCCGGTTGCTCAATTGCTTCAGTAATTTCCGCATGGATTTATTCCTTTGTTGGCATTAATTATTGTGGCAATTTGTTTACAACAATAATTTGTTGTGGCTTAATGGATTTGTGGCTTTTTGGATTGTGGCTTTTTGGAGTTGTGGCTTTTTGGATTGTGGCTTTTTGGACTTGTGGCTTTTTGGAGTTGTGGCTTTTTGGATTTGTGTCATTTTGGATTTGTGGCTTTTTGGACTTGTGGCTTTTTGATACACACCGGTCAAATCGTGGCAATCGTTTATCATGCGATTTTTAAAAATTATGATAAATCCTTTACACGATTAAGACTATGTGTTCAATCTAAATGCTTCGTTAGCAAACAATTGACCTTCTATACTAATTGTGGCGAATGTGTCCTCCAAACGCCATATCAGCGCCATCATCCTACTTCAAACGCTTTATTCATTTATCCTTTTAAACTGTATTTTTCGAAACTGCGAACAATAATATTCCTGAAATTACTTTCAACTGAGAAACCAATGTAGTCAATCAAAATATTTCTACAGCAATGTCATACCATTCGCGATGATTTGATCTATTGTTGTGATCTATCATATAGAATGGTATGCTAGCATTAATGAAAGTTGATTGCACAGTATTTTGTCAAATAAAAACACACTTCAATTCATTCCCATTTCTTAACACTCCACCTATATTAGAAGAACTCATTCCATCTTTGAGCTAGTATTAGAGGATTGGGTCATCAAGTGGCATTAAACTTTGAAATTGCGGACGAAGTCCTAAATTTATTTAATATTTATTCACTATATATTAAGTTCCAATAATACTTGGAAGATTTTTTGAAAGCGAGGTTGAATGCCCTATATCTGTCCATAAATGCTGAAGTTCTCTATTACGTTTGTCACCTTAACAATTGTTAACCTCACACAACAACCTATTGCCTAACCAATTAACAATTGTGAAACGGTTTGCTATAATGTCGCCATAGTATGTACAATAGTGTAACATGAACCAGTTAATAGTTTCACATTATTATTTGTAAATGGCTATTTAGTCACTTGTACAACTATGCTAGCACGTACAGCTTTGACCATAAAATATGTATAAACTTTTAAAGAACTGATGCGAATTCTTTAATCCGCTCAAGGCGGTTTCATTGAAATATAAACTTACATCAAAATCAAATTATTCGTTCCATGGGTAGGATTTGATTTTCATTATAATGAATATCATACTTGAAAAAATTAAATTTGGAAACCCCTAATTGTTATTTTTTTAAAAGCTAAATGCCGCTATGGTTATATGGGAGATATGCATCAATTAATCTGTGCAGGTTCAAAGCGCGCAGTTTTACCTGTTAGTCGAAAATTGTGAAAAATTGTTTAAAAAGCGCGTTGATTCTTTAAAGAGTAGGCATTTGCATACTCGGAAGGCTATATCAGAAATTTTCGGAAATTCGTCACTCTGTATACAGTATTATAGTATAGTGAAGTAGAAACTCAATGGTACTAATATTTGACCCCAGGGTCCTCGTTTGCCCGGATCGCGGGTCAAAACGTTCCCACAAGTGCATGCACGGTGCACGCTCTACAGCCGATGGTTTTAAAGATATTTCCGAAATCTTTTTTGTATGACCATCAGAAATAAATGGTGTAGGTAGTACTTATATCACTTTTTCAAATTTCCTTTTTAAAATATGTGTTTCTCATATTGCCCCAATTGATATGGTCACCTCGATATGATGGACAATGCTCACGAGTAGGGCAATGTGAGAAACTCATATTTTAAAAAGGAAATTTGAAAAAGTGATCAAAGTACAACCTAGACAATTTATTTCTGATGGTCATTCAAAAAAGATTTCGGAAATATCTTTAAAACCATCGGCTGTAGAGCGTGCACCGTGCAAGCACTTTTGGGAACGTTTTGACCCGCGATCCGGGTCAACGAGGGCTCTGGGGTCAAATATTAGTATGAGTTTCTACTTCACTAAATTATAATACTAAATACAGAGTGTGGAATTTCCAAAAACTTCTGATATAGCCTGCCGAGTATGCAAATACCTGCACTAAAAATGCTTATTGTATACGAAACTAGTCAAGCAGAGTTTTTATGCAAATTCCTTTTAACATTTTACCAATTTCGACGCGGTTTGCAATATCAATCTTGTCACCATTTCATTCTCCTATGCATAATGTCGGATTTGTGCTAACACTTCGCATCTGATATCTTATCCTACAACGTGTAATAAAAAATCTCAATATACTTGTTGTTTGAGATGAAATATTGAACACCTTTTCAGCAAAAAATACTGTAAAAGTACTCACGTCTATGTAACATCAAAATTGATTGATATGCCGACACTCAAGTATTTACTGCAAATAAGTATGTCAATTAATGTCAAGTATTTAGCGTCACGTTCGTAGTCAAGTAGTCAACTATGGAAGAAAACCCGCTTGTCGTGTCATCGTCAGCCATTTGCTAGTTGTAACTTCTGTTTGTAATACGGAAGATAATGTAGCTCAATAAATCAGGCTTAGAAAACCCAAATAGTTACCATTCATGTCGATGGTATTGCAAGTAAAGCAATTATTGTGGTTGGCAAGATTTAAATATTTTTATTTTATGCCAGTCTACGATCAAGTCAATTTGCTCTGATATAGAATTTAATCGTATGCGTATATCCGCTGCAATTACCATCAACAGTTTTCAGTTGCAACAGTTCGAGCAATTAAATATTTGAAGTTGTGTTAGCATTGTGTTCTTTAATCTTGTTACTCTGGAGAGCGTTAAATACAAAATATGTTCAAAAGTAATTATTCATTATAAATTGTATTCCAATAGTGCTCAAACATTTAAGACTTTCCCTTCATTTAATTCGTTGATTAGAAATGAGAAAACAATCACACCGTTCGCGAAAGACCTACTGGGGCGAAATGAATACTCCATATATATTGTAATGTTCATCACCTTATTGTATTGTACCTTGATACATTTATCTAACCAAAATCCTCGTCCCTATCCAAATTGTACCTAAACATCCTCAAATCATTTCATTCCTTACTCAAATCGTAACGGCGGTCAGATTACACAAAGTGAAAACGGAAGTTGATTCAATTTATTTTCGAATTTCTTCAACGAGAAGCTTACGAATATAAAAGGTTATGTTAACGTGTGCAAAACAGCTTCATTGGACATTATCTAACTGATCGAATATTACTATGCTATTTCTGGATTAAGTTGGTCACTTGGTTTAAGGAAGAAATATCTTGAATGCAAAGTGTCAGGTTACAAAGCTACTAAGTTATTTCAACATGATTCAAATTATTGATACGTAAATTAATTCAATTAAACTTATCTCGCTTCAAATTCTAAACATTTTGATCTTACCTCACTGCCACTTTCACCAAGCATAATGTGACTTCAAAGCACCGTTGGTAGTACACCCACCCAATTTGCATATTGCAATAGATCATAAATTCACATGCGTATATACCACTTTAACTCATCCAAATATTCTGAGAATTGCAGCAGCAAGACTGTGTTACATTTAAATAAATCACAACTAGTCCTTAAAACCCAAACAATAGTCAACAGCAACATGACAACTTTTACTTTGCTTTGTTCCGATACACCGCAGATAAAGTTTAAAATGACGTCGTCACAGTGCGCAACATTTATTAACTACCGGAAGCATTAAATGCTTGAAAGGTTAAGTTAATAGTTAAGTTTGAAGCAATACTGTAAGCTGGATGGAAACAAACAAGCTCCAATGTATCTCAATTTAAATTAGATTTTCGGGTCTACCTACAGGTGATCTGGTTTCATTTTTTAAATATGTTGTCGTGTTTAAATCAGAGTTCAATGTGATTAGACAAATCAATCATTAAGCTTCATAAACGGATATTTCGGTAACTAGAAGTTAGCCAAAATTACGGTATTATCAGGGTGAATACTTAAACGTAAAAGTGTTTGGTGAATGTAAACGTAGTTATTAATGATGCTTGTTTCCCCATAGTCAATTAAAGTTTAAAGAACCACCATTTGTAAAAATTGCAAACAGTTCACAGTAGGCAAACTCGATAATGACCTGTAATGTAGTTAATATTTCGGACGACACAGTTCAACCTAATGGTTCTTTAGGTTGACAAATCAGAATAGTAATGCGATAGTTTAAAAAAAAATATTATCAGTTAAGCTTATTCATTAGAGTTCATGAAACAGAGCATAAAACTGAAAGACAGTTACAGGACAGAACTACAAGAACAGCTTGTGTGCTAAGGTTTATAAGAGGTTACAAATAAACATCCATTAAATGTGACTGAGAAAATATTTTCCTCAATTGTCTCCGATTCACGATTTTTTCTTGATTGATTAGTGTTACAACTGCATCAATACATGAGCTTGGTTTACATATGATCCGTTGATACGATATATTTCAATTAAGATGGTTGGATTAAATAAACTTCCTGATAACAAGTCCAATGCATTCTTCTTTTGAGTGAATAATTTCAACTCAACTCCACTGTCCTTAACTTTGTACACTTCACCGAGCGAACTCTCCGAACACTTCATATCTAGGTACACATCGCAATCAACTGTGCTTAGGATCATATCGTCGACGCTTTGGTCTATATAGCACAGATCCACAAGCCTTCTATGCTTGTTTTGGCGAGGCCATTCTCCTGTAACCATACCAGCGTCATGGTACTACTTCCATTAAGCTTGTTCGATTGATAAACGGCGCCAGATTCGGAAATTAATTCTAGTACAGTTCAATTTTGAATAAGAACATAAATAACGTTATAGAATCCGGAAAAGAATAAATAGTTCCAAACGCTTTTGCAGTGCATTTGATAAATCACAGTCGATTTTAACTTGATAGGAACTGTACTATGTATTTAACACATTATTATTAGTGTGTGATTAAATACTTATTATAAAAGTTGCCTTGGGGAATAGCGCATTCTTCAAAACGGTAGCATCATACTCTTTATTCATTTGTTCTTTTGAACTGGATATTTTGCAACCAATGCTCAATAACTATGTACGGAATGCATGAGTTAGTGAAAGCTATATTAGTATTGTTACGATATCTGTGGACTAAAACTAATAACTAAAACACATTTTGCTACTACCCAGGAATGAACGTTCACTTTTGTTGATACACTAAACCATATTAGCAGCTGTAAACAAATTCGCTTTCCTAAATCTTTTTAACTTAATAATTGCTCATTTATGTTTATCTGATAAATAAATAAATTAAGTTAACAACCACTGATACATCTTAGACAAGTATCACCCAGCCTTACCGACAACCTTTCGTTACTAAAATCAACTCCGAACAAAGTAACGTCATGACGACTTTTTGGTTAAACAAAATAGTTGAAAATATATCCTTAAACCCTGTCTTACTAAACTATAAACCTCTGAAAGGAAACGGCCTATACCTATTGCATTGTTGCACAAAATAAGATGACATTTATGTGCTAAATTTGAATAAATTTGCATATTATTTATACATGTATTTACCTATTTGATTCAATGTATAACTAACTGGGAATAACAGTATACCGAGAAATAAAATTAGTATTATATATTAAATGACTGAGCTCGTAATTATTTGACTGCCTACTGTACTCACTAGGGGACTGCAAGCATCGACGTTCGCCAAATGCGACCAGAATTTGTCAGGTAACTAATTTTTGGGTGCTGAAATCAATTCCGGTGTCAAAAGTCCCGTATGGGCATTGTTTAAGCATGGTTTAAGGATGATTTCTAAAAATTCCAAAATTATTTACTTAGTGCTATAACTTAAGCAGGTTGTATTTTCTTCGACGTCATTAAATATTTTTGTGCATCGGCGGGGTTCAACTTTCGTAGAAGGTTACAGTTTACATTGATTACAGTTGGTAGTTGCTTAAAGTCCGCATACATACGTTGCAATTGATAGTTGTTGATCACCAACTTGTGGAGCGAATTACAATTGCATTCTAATGTATTTAAATGTTTCTTATTAAAAGGATATGGATCTATAATTTACAACGGGAAGGCATGATTGAATTGCAGTAAATCTTAATTTTTATTGCTTGCCAAGAAATTTTAGTTCCTGCAATAATAGCAGGTAGATCTAGATCCAACCAATGAACACTAGATGTTGTCAATGTAGATTAACTCATAGTTTTATGATGTATTTGGAATCAATTTTAAAAGTTTGTACTAACAAAAACAATTGAATAGCGGTGTCATAAATAGCATCATCATCATCATCTCTTTGCTGAATTCCGGTCACCAACGGCAATAGTTTTCGAAAATTGTCTAAATAAGTTGGTTTTTTTTCATTAAAAGAGTGAAACTGCTTATGATTTCCAGCAGTAAGCATGCTGTAGTTTATGACTGGCTCTCTTTCTATTAATTTCTCGTTACCTTTATTTAGACCGCTTTTGATGGAAACCGCTTCTACTTGCGTCTTGCTGGAGTGAGCTTGCTGAGTTACATCAGCAGTCAGCAAATTCACCGGACTTCTATTGCAACGTTTTGTAAACGTTTGTTCGCAATGTGGAGGATTTGCAACTATTCTGGGTTTCGGGGAAGGTACAACACCACATGGTACACAATCACCTACCGAATAAACGTTCTTCTTTACTGTGTAACTTAAAGATGCAGGTTGCCTAACAGGGCGAGTAAATGCCGAAGCATTTCTAAGTTTTTCACAATACGATGCATGGATAAACTCAGCATGTCGCTGGAATTCCTCAACTTCAGTTTTATTTCCAGCATAGCGGGACTGATTCCCACTTGGAAAACTGCTAACTGCTGCGTATTGTGGTGTGTCTCCGAAAACGAATTCGACAAAAACTGCACAATATCCTATAAATCTTCTTATCATCTGCAAACCTTTTTTCTTTTTTCCAGATTTCCTAGCAGCACCATGCTGATGGTCATTACTGCAGTACTCCGAGTCGTCTCTGGACGAACCTGCCCCGTCAACTTCTTCACCAAAACAGTAATCTTGCTCATCATATCCTCCCCGTACTGCCCCTCGGACAAAATCATTCTCGTCATCCTTGTTATTACAAAAAGATTAATATATAAACTTTTTATAAATAAACATTCCATGTAGTTCATGAAACTGAATACCTACCTCATAATGTTGTTTGTTTTTATTTTCATAGGGATTGCAAGCATCACTCTGACCTTCGTCAGTGGAATATTCACAGTCGCTGTAAGCACCTGGCCCGTAACTATCCTCATCAAAATAAACATCGGGATCTTCAAATGCCGGATCGTCGTACTAGTCATCTCAGTCAACATTTCGCCCTCCAGCTGCTCCTTCACCCTGATCATCCTCCTCATCCTTATGAATAAATGTAAATTAAATTTTTAATTAATATATATACATGACATTTTACACATTTTATTAAATACAGCAAATTAAGAATACCTACCCCATCGTCTTTTTTCTTTTTTGATTTGGGAAAGGGTGTAATTGATTCATTATCCTCCTCCTTATCATCACCCTCCTCCTCCTCGTCTTGACGTTTCCTCTTCCTAGTTGATGCTTGACGTTTCCTCTTCCTAGCTGATGTTTTATCTTTGGCGGACAACTGTCGAATGTTGTCCAATCCTTCCTCCAACATCGGCTTCATATAATTTTGTATTAAATTGTTAACTCTCGGTTCTATATCTTTAACATAGATAGCATGAGCTTCTTTAAAATAAATTCTTTCCCTCCAAAGTTTTTACTTCATTGGCCGGTTCTCTCTCTAGAAACTCGCTAACTTTCCCTAACGGTGCAGGTTCTAGCCATGAAATTTTTTCTTTAGTTGGAACGTTTTCATCTGGGAATTTAAACTTGGTAGTCTTGATTTCGATGAGTCCACCTCCGATAACATGAGCATCCGGGGTACATAGTAAAATGGGATTGTCCTTTTTGACTACACAGCCTGGGTTATACATAACCTTTGAATCAGGCAATCTGACATGGTCGTTTTCCATGTACCTAGAAAGGGTAGGCAATTATATGTAGAGTATGCAGTAATTATAAATCAGATAATAAATTATATTTTTTTCTGATATACAAGTTAACGAATTACCTACGAAGTACTATTTCTTCATAGTCATGACCTCTCTTTGTGTCCTTTGTTGTAAAGGACACACCACACGACGGCTGAAATATGAAAGAAAGAATATTACTTTCTTTCAAAAAACATGCAGTTGTAATGTTTATATGTCTGGTCAAATAAAGTTACCGTGGCGTATTTGCTGGCCAGACCCTTGCAGTTGTCATCAATTTGCTCAGCTGTATATCTGTTTGGATCTTGTCTCGTCTTAACTTCTCTAAGATGTGTAGATGTGATGCGATACGATCTTGAAGACGCCCAACCTCTCTTTGAATTTCGTGTAATATCAGCCAAGGCGTCTTGCTACCACTCCTCTACAAGCTCCAGTCTTCTGAGGTAGAATGATTCACTTTCACGTTGCAGCTGCAAAAAATGAATTAAAAAATGTGTTGTGAATGAAAAATGATGTTATTCAGAGTTATCATGCTAACAGTTATTTAGCATTTCTGTTGCCATATTTTACATGAATAACAATTTTTAACAAATGAATTCAAGTCATTAAAAATGTAATTTACGTACCGTCCCTCGTGGAACACGTGGTATGTTGACGAGTTGTCGCCGATACTCTCTCCTCTCATAATCGGGCATCTGCTTGTACTTTTCTCGTTCATCGGGGTTATCGGTCCAGTATCGTAAATTACTACCAACAGGAGCCATTTGCTTCGGATTTGGTCGTTGTTCCAACCTGGGTACGATTGGATTCTGCTGCAGGAGCGTCATACTTCGCACCTCTGCAAGTTGGTCAGGATTCTTCCCCAGTATCCATGGTCAAGTTCAGAGTCTTCTAGTGCCTGCTGGAAATTGTGGCGCTTCTTTGTGCTTCCTTCTGTATGATGCCCTTTGACTTTGTGAAAATTCGACATATTTTGAAATTCTTTCTTCGTTCCAGAAGGCATACGCTTCCTCCCACTGCTCCTCTGTCAGTTAGGGTTTGGTGAACGGTCGTAGATTGGGGTGTCGCCTGTTCATCTTTTCCTTCTTCTCTTTCGTCTGAGAAAGCAATGGCGCACGAGTAGTGAATGGTGTTGCTTTCATTTCCGGATGATCCCTTCGTAGATCAAAATCTTTCATCCCAGCGTACTTATTTAACTCCGTTGAATTATCCTTCCAATATTGGTTACTAGTTTCTTCTTCCTCTTCCGTGGGTTCCTAGAAAAAATTAAGCTATAAATAAAAACAAACAAAGTTTAATTACGTAAAGTTTGAAGTACATAGCAACACATGCCCACCTTTTTGTTTTCCTTCATTGGGAATCTCGGATGCCCCGGGTTTTTCTTCCTCCAATGATCTCTTTCCGTAGGTCAGATGTCTGCATACGCAGCAGCTTCTTCCGAATGATCCTCCCAAAATGTTGATCTTGGGTCAGAAGAATCAGATGAAGAAGATCTAGGAGGGGCCCGGGGAAACGCGGAATCCCCGGGTGCTTCTCTCTATATTTTTCTCTTTCCCACCTAGTCATTGCTGCAAATTTATTATAGGTACCTTTGTCTTCACAATTCTTTGCGGCAGCAGCAGTGGGTTGGAGGGAATATGGTGGTACCGATGGAGCGTTAGGATACTTCTTCCTAAATTTTCTCCTTTAATGTTCACTGCTTTCAATATATTGCTTGAGAAGTTCGGGACGTTTTTCCCAAAAGTCCTTCTCCTCAGTGGGACAAGTTGAGGAAGACGAAGATAGTCTGCGGAATTGTGGTAGTCCTGGAATCAACTCCTTAAAAGCTTTTCTCTCCTTATCGGCCATTTGTAGGTATTCGTTTGCAATTTGTGGGTTTTCAACCCAGAATTTGGTTTTTATAAACTCAATTCCTGGTTCCTTTGTTGCACAGTTAAACAATTCAGGATGCTCGGATGAGTAAAGCCTCCTCCTTGTCGGAGTCAATTTGGCAAATGTTATGGCCTCATCAAGGTGAGTTTCCCAATAATTTTCATCTGTTTCGATAGGTGGATGAGGAAGTGGAAGAGGTGGTGGAGGTGGAGGAGGAGGTGGAGCCATAATGTGGTGGACTGGAGCTATAGTTTCGGAAGGTAAAAGCATTGGAAGCTGCGGGTTTGCGGGAAGCTTAGAGGATTGTTGGGAAACTTCAGGAAAATAAGGTGCTTCACGATGCTTCCTTCGATAATCAATTTTTTTGACGTGGAGTCATGGCAGAATATTTTTCTGCTTCTTCCGGTTGTTATTTCCAGTAGTTCGAGTTAGTTCCCTCCTTCGACTTTGACTAGTCGCCCTGTCTAACGTCCCACTCTTTATCGCTTGACGACATGATACGAGGAACTCTACATGTAAAGATATATATCCGGTTAAAGCAGAAACAAACAGCGTACCGTAAAATCGGAAATGAACGCTGTTGCGTTATGTATGCAGCATCACAATTTCCTTCCGGGGAATGCAGTTTTAATAATATTAAAAACTGAACTACAAGTATGTATGAACTTGTTTACCTTACTCCTTTCGTAGACCAATTAGTGAAGAAGAACCTTTCTCATATTAATATTTTACATCGGAATACGGATATCATAAAGTCTCAAATTGTAGACCATTGAAAATGTTTCACATGTGGTTGCTACATAAATGTATACATAGTGCAATATATATAGTCTGCGAATTCAATGTTAATGCCGGTGTATTCGTGGTAGTGACATGAGACGATAAGCAAAGAGCGATCTTCAGAGTGATAACATTTTTGAAGCTGAACAAAGTCAACACTCTGTTGAAGACATCTTCATTTCATCTTTATTGCATTACGGCTAAAAACCTAATTCTATGAATACAAACAAACCTTCATTTTATGCAATTTTCAAGGCTACATGCACCTGTCACTTGAAACAATTAAATGTGATGCTTGATTATATTACGTGTTCATTTTCTTTGCATTACATGACTCTTCGTACCAATTATTATTATTATAGCTCAGTAATGCTTCTTCAAAACATGCTAAATTGGATGCTAATGGTTTTGTTTCCTCTTGTGTCTTGGTTTGATCATTGTTGCTGTTACCTTTAGAATAATAGTGCGTTTGTATGTCACAAATCGTCTATGTATTTCGAATTTGTTTATCCTGCACTTTGATGTAGTAATATATTTGTGCCAATAGTGGCACGTGTAGACGTTTTTACGTTTAAAGCAAGACCATTCATAGCTCCATGGAGTTAATATGCGACGGAGCTGTTTCATTTCAAAGTTACCCTGCATGATTTGATCACAGTTGAACATTTGAAATTTTATCCCATTACGTTGCTTTAATTGATCAATGTGCTTATTTTTGGAGCAGTTACGTTAGTGCGTAACTTCAATTTCTATGCCGAAACAGATAAGTAATTGACGATGCGCATTTGCTACATAAACTGATCCTAATGTCCTTAACATTACAGTAACAAAACTGCGCTTCTGTCAAGCTGCTGGCTTGACAGAAGCGGACGGCGACTACAGGAGCTCCTTTCTGTACGAATTTTGTGATAACTAATTATGTACAACATGAAGGCTGGAACATGTCTTGAGAATAATTGACCCAACTATTTGATTTGATTTGATTTTATTGCTTAGTATTCTTCGGAATGCCCATGGATACCGGTTCAAAAAACATATTACATAAAACATTTTACAAATTTTGCTTACTTAATAATAGATTTAACATTCAATATAGTACTAATTTACAATAGAATAATAATAATTTCATAATACATTGGCAATTACTAATTTTCATTGAGTCTTTACAAAAGTTTTTGATATAAGTTAGGGTAAAGAGTTTTTTTAATATTGGTGCGAATAATAGATTAAAAACATATACATATATACAAGATTAATGCGACAGGTAGACACAGGCTAGTAAAAAGCCCGTAGGCAAAATTCTACTTTTTCGTCTTTTGTTGCATCTTCATACAGAATTTGCTGTCAAGGCCGCTGCCCGTTGCTACTCAACAGCACAAAACTTGCCTTCTTTGCCTCTGTCAATCCATTTGAGTATTTCGTTTTTTATTTCATCTGCTAGACATACACAATTCTCTTCTCCGAACACGCTTCTTCTCTCATTCATTAGATCTAATAATATTTCCACAACCTTCAAATATATATTATGCTTGATTCCTCGCTTGTTCGTTATCCTTGTTGATACATGTCCTAGCCCGTCCACATATGCAAGTAATCGGCTTATTCGGTAGAAACTTTGAATGTGATGCTACATTTTGCTTAGCTATATTCCTCATCTCCCCTAAGAAGTTCAGTGATTTTTTCACACTTTTTTCTTCTCCTTTGCATTGCTTACTTATCCGCTGCGCTGTAGTTCGATACGCTCTTCTCATAAACTCCCCATGTGAATGGGCTGAAAGATCCATCCTCTCTTTGTTACACATTTTACTGGAGTGAGCCACTGGGTAATAATCTCTCCATAAGAAATCCGGTTTTTTGTTCGACTGGTCCGCTGCTTCTTTCATAATAACGTCTTCCAACTCTGCAATTTCTTCAGTAATTTCGTTGTCGCTCTCGTCGCTTGCGATTTCTTTATTCAACATATTACCTGGAAAAGCCACTGGGCAATAGTCCATAACATTTTGCAGGTATGTAATCCCTTCATTAATCTCATTGTCAGTATTGTCGCTTGCAGTTGAACCCACGTCATCAGAATCATCGTAGCTACCATTCTCTGCATCAGAAATGCCTAGATGCTCAGCAACCCCCAATTTCTCCTTCTCGTTCACCTTGAAACTAGTTTTTGCTGGTTGTATCTTATCTAGAATCTCCTTCTCAACCCTTTTTCTACGCAACATATTTTTTCGCAATTGTCTTTCAGAAAATTTTAAATCGTCACATATTGAAATTTTCGTGTTGAATGTTTTCAGTTTATAGCAGTTTTTAAACACATTCTTTTTCTGCTCCAATGTGTTAAGGCGAAGTAAGCACACAGAACGCGGCTGATTGCTTCGTCTAATAATTTTCATTTCTTCAAGTCCAATTTCCACTCCCAAACTTTCCAAACAATTTGCCACTGTCTCATGCTCCTTTTTGTCACCAAACTCTAAACCATAAATGATGATGTTTTTTTCTTGTCTTCTTCCTTGTCCCTTTCTACAAGGATTTGCTTGATTTCTTCCCCAAATTTAACTTTAAAACTATTCAATTCCTCTTCAATATCCACATCTACTTTCAACTTACACAAGTCAATTTCTTCTACCATTCCGCCACTTTGACTTGACCAACTTGACACACTTTGACGGTAATTGCAATTTATTTTATCGATTTTCCTTTCGACTCTATTTATTTTTGCTTCTAGACGCACTAGAATTTTTAGTATAGCCGTATTTTCCCTTTTGACTATCCTTCTGTTGAAGGCCATTTTGACCAAACCAGTTTAGCGAGACCTGATTGAGCTCCGTACCCGAAGAGCGCTAGACCAAGACTATTGACCCAACTATAGAATAAGAAACACTACCATAATGCAGTGCCATGTTTGTAAATATTCTCTTCATTCGACGTTTATTCTGACTTCTGTCCAATTCATAATTATGTTCCCGTGGTATATGAAAAACTAAATTGATTAAACCTACGGATACGAATCATACCCCGCCAACTAAGCTTTTGCAAAAAAGCGTGCATGTGCCAGTTTTCCAAAAAGCGTCGTAAGCCGGCGCGCGAAGCTTCGCTTCGCGCGCCATTTGTTATCTTTATTGCGCAGACAACAAGCATACATTTAACTAGCATTCCGGTGAAAGCAGCGTTTGGTTAAATCAGCGTTCGGTGAAAGTAGCGTCGTGTAAAAGTAGCATTCGGTGACAGTAGAGTTCGGTGAAAGCAGCGTCGTGTGAAAGTAGCATTCGGTGACAGTAGAGTTCGGTGAAAGTAGCGTTCGGTGAAAGTAGCGTTCGGTGAAAATAGCTTTTGGTGAAGGTAGCGTTCGGTGAAAGTAGCGTTCGGTGAAAGTAGCGTTCGGTGAAGGTAGCGTTCGGTAAAAGTAGCGTTCGGTGAAAGTAGCGTTCGGTGAAAGTTGCTTTTGGTGAAAGTAGCGTTTGGTGAAGGCAGCGTTCGGTGAAAGTTGGGGTCGGTGAAAGTTGGGGTCGGTGAAAGTAGCGTTTGATGAAAGCAGCGTACTGTAAAGGAGCTTTCGGTGGAAGCTTAACCACTTCCGCTAAAGCCTGGCCTGCTGAAAGTCTCTCCCAGTGAAAGCAACGTGCGGTGGAACTAGATTCCAGTGAAAGCAACTTGGGGTGGAAATAGTTTCCAGTGAAAGCAACTTGGCGTGGTACTAGATTCCAGTAAAAGCAACTTGGGGTGGAACCAGCTCCCAGAGAAATCACATTACAGTGAAAGCAGCTCCCACTGACGACACCGAACAGTAAAAGCAGATTTCTCTCACCTCACCGTACAGTTAAAGTAGCTCCCAGTGAAATTACCATACAATGATCACAGCTCCCACTGAGGACACCGAACTGTGAAGCATCTCCACATGAAATCACCGTACAGTTAAAGAAGCTCCCAGTGAAAGCAGGCTACGATGAAACCAGTGGATTCAATTTGAAACTTTCAAACCACGGCTCCCATCAAAGGCTTCTCAGTTTGAACACACTCTAATGTGAATGCTAACTACAGTGGAATCTGCGTTCAGTAGTGTCTTATTACGCTTCCTAAATAACGCTATTCAGAAAAATAACGCTTTGCAGAAAAATTACGCTTTCCAGAAAATTACGCTTTCCAGAAAATTACGCTTTCCAGAAAATTACGCTTTCCAGAAAATTACGCTTTCCAGAAAATTACGCTTTCCAGAAAATTACGCTTTCCAGAAAATTACGCTTTCCAGAAAATTACGCTTTCCAGAAAATTACGCTTTCCAGAAAATTACGCTTTCCAGAAAATTACGCTTTCCAGAAAATTACGCTTTCCAGAAAATTACGCTTTCCAGAAAATTACGCTTTCCAGAAAATTACGCTTTCCAGAAAATTACGCTTTCCAGAAAATTACGCTTTCCAGAAAATTACGCTTTCCAAAAAATTACGCTTTCCAGAAAATTACTCTTTCCAGAAAATTACGCTTTCCAGAAAATTACGCTTTCCAAAAAATTACGCTTTTCAGGAAAATTATGCTTTTCAGGAAAATTATGCTTTTCAGGAAAATTACGTATTTCAGGAAAATTACGCTTTTCAGGAAAATTATGCTGTTCAGGAAAATTATGCTTTTCAGGAAAATTACGCTTTTGCGGAAAATTATGCTTTTCACGCAACTGACGCTTTTCAGGAAAATTACGCTTTTCAGGAAAACTACGCTTTTCTGGCTACTGACGCCATTCTGGCAACTGACGCTTTTCTGGCAACGGACGCTATTCTGTCACTGACGCTTTTCTGGCAACGGACGCTTTTCTGGCAACTGACACTTTACTGGCAACTGACACTTTACTGGCAACTGACACTTTACTGGCAACTGACACTTTACTGGCAACTGACACTTTACTGGCACACCTGGCTTTTCACGGAAATGACGGCTAAATTTGAAGCCTTCATAATATGTGATCTATTTGTGTTTATTATTTTTATTTTTTGTGAAAAGCGTCGACACAAGTCTTTTCCGCATCGCTTCGCGATGCCAAAAAGCACTATCTTCCCTGTTTTCTCAAAAAAGCGTCGTTTTTTCCCATTCTCGAAAAAAGCGTCCGACCAGGGTTGACCACCCACTTGGCGGGGTATGATACGAATCTTTAGATAATTCGATTCTAATAGCAATAAGCGCAAATTTTCAAGACGTAATTCTTATGCAGTAAAGGTTAAGTAAATTATACGAAGGCCTTTTCTAAGAAGATGCATCAACTTTGATTCAGCTTATCTCATAGACCACGTCCTCAATTACGTCACGCAACCTATCGTTGGATAGCGTAAGAATGTCTTTCGAACGACGGGTTACTCGCAGTAGTAGCCGTTTGCTGTCTCGTGTTACGGCTAGCAAAACTAGCTATCATGTTTTTCTCTAACCAAGGTATTAGGGAAAAATACGATATGCATTATTCAAATGGATTTTCTGCAGTTTTAATTAGACGTACGTCAACAATGATGACAGGGATCCACTGACAAACAGATAAGCTATTACTCATATATGTTAGCCATTTAATAATGGTGAACTATCACTGAAAAATGGACCGAAACTAGAACATCTACCAAGATCGATCGACGGGAGACAAGTTGCTAAATTGTTGTCTGTCGTGAACAAGCGCAAGCTATTCCCGTTGAACAAAATAACAGAGGAGGTCTATATAAATATTGTGAAGGCGTGCGGAGACTCGAAATTCAATTTGCGACTATCCAGCCGCCACAGGAGATGGTTTCGTGGAATGGTGACTGCTGGCACAGGAAATTTTCAGTGCAAGCAGAGCATCAAAATACCACCCCTCTCTCAACTGGCGATGAGCGTTTCCTGAGTGAAAACTGTTACTGGGAATAAAAGATATGCTCATCGCTATCATGTTGATGGTAAGAAACTGCCATAGAAATGAATTCCGGTTAGGGTACGTTTCAATTTTAAAAGCCGTATCGCTAAAATGTGCAAAATTTAAAATTTCACGTTTCTCACATCGATGCCCGCCATTTCTCTGCAGATGCAGGTAGGGTCATCTGGAATCACCAGCGTACCCAAGGGGGGGCACAGGGGGCACGTGCCCCTCCCTGGAATTTATTTGACCTAACAAAAATCTAGCATGAAGATAAAAATACTGCAGGAAATTCAGTATTATTCCTTAACGGCAGATTTTTATTTGTCCATAAATATCGTCACTGTTTGGAATTTATCATAAATTTAATTGCTAAAATATTCTTTTCGTGTAAACGCCTATTATTTACGATTAGGCTACTGTTAACTTTGGAAGCAAACCGAATATTTTCGATGTATATTTGTTTATAATTTTAAACCCAACGAACAATTTGATTTTTAGGACATGTTTCGAACATTATATGCGTTTCAATAATTTATTTTCGAGATAAACATCTGCTTTCTGCCTGTGTATTTTATACATACATATGCAGTTTCTTACAAAATCTGAATATATGTACATTTTTCGTTTTTTGACTAATTGTAAGTATTGCTGACTGGAAATGACTTTGAACTTTCACTACAACATAAACCCATGTGTTAGTATGTTATCGAACTTTAAGTTACACGATTTCTTGCGAGTAACTGTTGAGCGATTCCATGATCCAGGAAATTCATGCGTTTGCCGAACATTCTATTGTAAAGATCTGCATTTCTGAAGCAAGATGGCATAAGTTACGTCATTCAACTTAACTGTGTCGCAATTAAATTTCATTACAATTGAGAAATGTTGTGCCAATAGCAATTTCTTTCTCAAAACTACAATTCTAGCCTGAGAATCTGTTAAAAACAATATTATGTTTAATCTGGGAACGTTTCCTCAGAAGTATGTTTCAAAATATTACTTGGCTATAAAATCAGTCAGCCAGTATAGGATCTGAAACGGCAATTATGTGAAAACACATTGAATCGATTTATTCAAACAAAACCGTATTCTAAAGTAAATATTTATACAGGAAAGGTTTCACGAACGCAGGATTTCTTTGAAATGAAATTAAAAATATCTACCTTCCGGAGATAAATTAAGTTCTATTTAGACATGACTCAATATTCGAACATTTTGAATTTGTTTAAGCATTTGCTCGATGCGACGTCATGTCCTATGTTCTAAAATCGCCTACCCGATCTACAAAGTTTGTGGAAATCACGCAAAATTGATACCGTTGATCCACTGCAATTTATGACCGCTGTGTTCACGTTGATGTCACAGTGGATTTTGCGTTGAATTTACGTTAGACGAAAGAGATGCAATTTTGCGTAGATTTTTCGCAAAAGTTACGTAGTGAAAACACTGTGGATTTGACGTGACATTCACGTTAATTTTACAACTCAATTTGGTAAAGCATGTTGATGTATATAGGTACGTATCGGTATTTATGCAACTTCAGCTTCAGGCAGGTAAAAGTGTGCGAGTCAAATTATGAAAAATAATTAAAATAGTCATCCATCAATTAACTAAAGATCATCAATATCATCATCACCATGCCAAACATTACCCCTTCGTGTTTTAGTCTCATATATGGCCAGTACAATAGATAAATATCTTGTGTTTGAGTAGCTCTTGTAATAAATTCTTCTACGACCGCATGCAATTCAGTCTTTTATCACAACGATACATAAGCATAGTCGCAATTTAAAATGTTAGTTTGGCTTTTACCAAATTGAAGATTATGCTTGTGCATTTTATTTATTGTAATGTAGCCTTAAATATTTTAAAACAAGATAATTACTTGTAAATTACAATTCGCTGACCGTCATGTTGTTTCCACCAACAATTTAACAGGACTTACGCGTGTATAGAAATTGCACAAAAACCACATTGGTACAACCTTAAGGTTGTCCACGTATTCCTTACGTTATAATCACAATAATACTAGACATTATATTGATGTGGATTGTACGCAATAATGATGTAGTTTATTTTCAATTAAAAGCTATTATACGTGAATTGTGAATTATACGTGATATACACGTAAGCATTTTACGTTGCATTATGATCTATAATGTAGGTTGGTTTTACGCTATTTCAACGCTGCAATTTTATCGGGAAATCGTGTCAGGGCTCTGTCGTGTAATTCACGTTATTTCAACGCATCGTTGGTTTTAAGCAACAAAATCCACGTGGGATTGATAAAACTTTGTAAATCGGGTATAAACTAAAATCCTATGTTAAGCTTAGCGCAGACATTGGGAAGGTCTCTGTTTTAAAAGTTAATGTGAATAATTATTTTGCACCTGTGGGATCCATACATGTCCTGAATGACCTGACCTGAGTCAGGTCACCTGACCCATATCACATGAATCTGAAAATTATAACATTTTATTTTGTAATATTAATTGTGTGAAGAATTTAAATTTGCGATCCAAAATATTGAACAAGCCTCAATTTTCAGAATTTCATCTTCATAAAAGCTATTACTAATCGTTAATTCATTTCATCTCTTAATCTGATCCAACGTAAACTTCCGAAATCGTAACTAACTTTACTAGTAGCACGTAGCACTGTACTAACGAAAGTATCTTTTTAAACTAATACAAATATGTAATGTACCTGCCGTTATGAACCCTATTCAACGTACAGGACGTAGAGATGAATGTAATAAAATTAATATTTCCTTTCGAATTTCACAGTAAGTGAAGTGGATACATTTCAAGTGGACACATTTTCAAACGCTCGGATCATTCCTATCGCTGTAAATTGTTCCCATGAAAGTACTTAGACCTAGTGTCAATTTGGCTACTTACATCAGCTACATACTAGTTTGTATGTCTCCAAGTACCAAATTCATGTTAGTTATTGTTGATAGTGGTGCCCCTCCCAGGCCGAAAGTCTGGGTACGCGCCTGTCTGGAATAGTGGGTAACGTGCGTACCACTCCGGGGGTTCTAATATAGGAAACATTCACGAAATTGGTCCACCCCTTGTAACATGAGAGCAACACAAAGTTGATGCATCTTCTCTGAAAAAGCCTACGTACTTGAATTAATTATGAAGCCCAAACTCTATGCTTTCATGCAAGAGGTCAATTTTGCCGTATAAGCGCATTTTTCATGCTTCCGCAAATAATGTTCACAAATATGCCAATCCAACTCTTCACAGTGGTAGTCACAAACCAAATATAGGCATACCAGGCGTCACGTCGATGGTGAGATAAGCGTAGCGCCTTAGAATTTATTTCATCACACTACTTTGACACTTATTAATTAGACATGCACACTTGATCGTTTGTGGACAATTATTGTGAGTTATCTTTTGGATCAAAGAAAAAAATATATTTAAATTTAAACTACTATCTGCTAATACTAAAGTTGACTTACAAAATAAACACTTTGTTGTTGACATATAGGGAAAAGGTAATATTATATTTTTTAATTCGATTACTTTAGCGCCTGTTCATTGCTTGTGATGACAGCACTGTCATCCTTCCTTTAATAATACGCTGACGTTAAGTAAAGGAGGAGGTTAACTTTGACATCAGGCGATTACACGAACTATAAATAGATAAAATAGTCGCGGCGGAATTTCCGGAAGCCAAGTTGAGACTGAAAGCTTTTTTTAAAGTGCAAAAATATGCTCATTTCAACTTTATTTCTTGAAGCACTAACACTAGCAGTTTTCAACGTTCAACGACATAATATAATCTACACCCTGAAAAAGAACGCTTTAATTGCACAAAATTGGTTGCCGCTTAGTTTTAGATGAGAGTAGATTCCTCTTTAAAGATTTGGAGGCAAAGACACGTTAGTTTCATCTTTAATCCTTGCAGGTTTACTATTTGAGACCACCTTTTGGTTTACAACCGAAAATCACTTGCTGGGAAATACAGTGACAATCTACAAGTTCACACATCATGTTGATCGCACAAAACTTGCTGCCCCGTCTACGCCAGTATATTGACTTTTTAAATAAATTCACAACTACTTTACATTACTCCAGTAAAGATGACATGAAACCAGTTTGTACTATTTCAAACGCGACTGCTGGTTTGTATTTTAAAAAGCTAATTCTTGCCACCATATTCATTGTGCTTGTGTGGATACAGTTCTTTCTAACTTGGGAGCATCTGTCACCACGACAACTTTCGATTACGACGTTTTTCCAAGTTTGGGTGTCTTTCCACATCTCTTTCGCCTTTCCACTTTACCGAAAGAGGAAGGACATTGAAGAAGGATTTACCGCTTTGGTTTCATTCGAAAGACGAAACAATGGTAATACTTGTATATTTGGTACATATGACATGTAGTTTCTCAATTTTGGATTCTATATTTAACAGCTCATAACTGGACTCCAGAGGAAGGGAAGTTTGGACTTTGTGCCCGAATGCGCTTATACATGTGGTTGGGCCTAATAACGTATCCAGCCGTTAGCTTATGCTTATGGCTCATTCTGCTGTGGGAACCATGTCTGCCAATGAACATTGCAAGTTCCATGGTTCTACCATGCAATCAAATGCCAGGGATTTTGAGTGCTTCAGCACATTTCATAATTTGGCTCATACGCTTCACATCTGCAGCACTTTCAACCGGGATATTTTTATTTACATTCGCAACCTGCGTTTTGGAATACGTCGCCTACGCATGGATACCATGCTTCTGCTTTCATAATTATCTATCTCTATTCAGAGTGAAATCAAGGTACTTACGAACCACTAATGTTAATTCGTTGGTTAAAATGTGGCGTGAAATTCAAATGATGGTTCGCGCTTATAACAACGTGAATCAAGGCTCTCTGGCGGGATCCAGTAGCACTCTTGTCTCATTTATATTTATTATCAGCTTATACTCACTCGTTAAAACGAACCACATTCTGGCCATTTCCGAAATATCTGTATTTGGTCTCATGTTGCTTGATTGTATTTTGCTCACATTAGATTGTGACGGTACCGGTAGGGGAATGGTGAATACGAAATCAAAGGATTGTTTAGAGGAACTGCAATCAAATCGATCGATTATGAAAAATGCATTGTGCCGAAAGTATGTCAGATCCTTGAAGGAAATAAAAATATATATAGGATACGCTAATTTTTATGACAACTGCATCGGGTTAACCCTACTGAATTTTAATGTTAATCAAACTGTCACTTTGATGCTACTCTAGCGTATCATCCAAGTGCACCAAATCAGAAATATCATTATAATATATGCTTCGTATTTATATCAGACATAGAAAAATGGTAGCGAATCCCAAAATGCGAATTGGGCTACAATTGAAGATTCTTTGTAATTAAAGTACGCTCAATATAAAGCCGAATATCATCAGTCATGATTTATCAATCATAATAACTGCCACAATTTATACAGAGGTTTGATCAGCTGCTTCTTATCTGATTTTGCCGGGTCTGCACAACCTTTCACTTCATTGATTTTCAAGAAGAGATAAAAATATAAACATAAAATTAAATACCTCCATTAAATAGCAAGTGCAATCGCAGAATATTTTGGCCACGCAATTAAAGTTTAAAGCAATATTTACATCATTCTAATTAAACTAATTTGTAATTAATGAATAAAGCTTGAAAATGTAAGCAGATAAACGAAACACATTAAATGATGCATACTTAATTGTGTACTAAAAGTGCAATAGGACGTATTTACCAACAGCGTGGAAAGATGTCAATTTCGTACCTCAAGAATTGACTGAATGATTCAAATAAGAATTCATTTAGGCTAACTTTTTAAATGTTCATATTTATTTACTTACTGCTACAATATAGGCATTTATTTTTGTACGGCATTAAATGTTTTTTTTGCGTTACGGGGTTTCAAATTTCGTAGAAAGGCATTGATTAGTTTTGAAAGTTGATGAAGGTTTGAATACATACGTTGCATTTGGAAGTTGCTGATCACCAATTGTTAAACAAAATGCAATTCTACTATAACGTGTTTAAATGTCCATTAAGAAGAGGATTATGTTATTGTAATATACTCCGACATGCTACGATTGAATTACAGTAAAACTTCATTGTCTTTGTTTGTCGTGAAACTTTACCTGTTGAAACAATAAGTAGGCACCAACCAACCAACGGCAAAACCACTATAGATTAAATCAAAATTGTAATTGGGTTTGAAATCAATTTTAGCAGAGAAACTAATCCACTAAATCAAATCAATTGAGAACCGATGTCATGCTTAACATCGAACGAAACATTCCCGTTCATTTTATCTCAAAGTCAATTCATGCAACCCACTTAGATTTTCTAAACCAGAAAAGGTTATTTAAACATTGCTGACGAATTAGTAAAATAATTATTCCAAAATGATAGATTACGTTTACTCCAAACCTGCATATTGATAGCACTTTTTCAGTTGGTGAGTTGGCCGTTTATACCTAATAATGTTTGTGGATTCCTGGCCATAGTTCAATACAATTAAAAGGTTGAGAGATGGCATCTAATTGTTAGAATAATCCAAGTGTATTCTACATAATAAAACCCAGAAACTATCATGTGGTACCTGTATGGTGGTCATTCGGAATACATAATATTTCTAGCTTCCAAGCCATCGTAGTGAATGCTGGCAGTTAATTTGCATGATAGCATCGACGAAAATTCATTACACATCATTTTGTGGACTAAAAATACACTTTCCGTCATTCTCATTTTCGAACATTTCACCAATGCCACAAGAGCTAATCCAACCTTTCAGTTATTATAAGGGCAATCGGTTCTCACAGCCTCAAATGACGTTAAGATTTTCTGTATTATACAAGTGCGGCAGATATCTGTTCATTTAATTTCGTCAGCTGTCCGATGCCAAGTCATAACAATCGGTATATGTTTGCCGCTGTTGTTGTAAAATATGATTTCACTAGCATCAGTCCTTTCACAAATATTTCCAGCTGAGCGGGTTTTACAGAAGTTCAATTTTTATTAAGTTTATGACGTGTTAAAATTAACCGTTGTCAAGTTGTGATATGAAGTTGTGAGAATACAACCTAGTTGTACATGTATACTCCGTGGAAAATAATAAGTATCATATTCTGAATCGATTACGTTATTTCCAGATGTGAAAAACTGTTTTGGAACTCAACTTGAAAATTGCATATGCACTTCACAACAACTTCGAGTGAAACAAACCTACTACTTATTATTTCCCTTTTAATCGATCTAAACTTCATACCTTTAGGTAAAAAACAGTTCAGAGCGTATTACATTAACCGTGGGAATTGACTGATAATTATGTGAGAATTTTTCAGAACATGTTTATAGTTGCTTCGAGATAGGAAAGAGAAGTATAGTTAGACGTCTGCAATTTGGTTTCCAGGAGATAATCGTTGATTAGAATACAAGATATTATCCTGTCCATGGTCATGAAATAACGATGCAGGTGGAATAATTACGATGAAGCGTGGCCATGACTCCCAATTGATTAGAACTGAATTACTTGATTATTAATTTCATCCGAAATTGGTCTTTCAAGAAGTACATTTTTTCAAAATGCTCCAATCTGTATAGTTATAACAAAGAGATTCGGGATATTCATTACAGAAGGAATATCAATACATTTGGGACATAATTTAAAAAGTCAAACAGCTATCATATTATTGGACATTATCTTAGCACGTGTATCGATTGGAAAAATCCTTGTTTAAATATTCATTGTACTTAATTTTATAACCTGCCTCTACCCTTCTATATAAATCCAGGCATGTTATATATTCCCTTAGTAGCATTTAAAATTATCAAAAGTTAAATATTCCAGTTTTATAAATAGGACTATAAATTACGCAAACTTGGAAATAACCGATGTCATGGTTTCAACTTTACTTCTGCTTCCAATCTGCTTTCAGGAGGAACAATAGACGCAACGCATGTGTTCTTATGGTCAAATTGCAGTTCCAAAAAGGTAAGTTTGGATTTATCTGCTAACAATTCCAACGCTAATAGAGCATCATTGAAGTAGGCGACGAAAGAACTCATCCAAATAATTCAAGTATTCAAGTACTTGCAATTAGTTACACATAACTGTTATCGTCACCATGGCAACGCCTTTAATGTGGAAGGCGTATCAGGTTCATAGCGCTCTGTATGGAAAATACATTTACCGTCACGTACTCTCCATGGACATTTCAAAGGAGAGGTTCAAGTTGGAGAAAATTCAACAAAAATTGATACCGTTTTATATTTCTCTTGCACCAATAGCCGCGCACATCCTCATACCTTTATACATTGTCATAAAATATATTCTCTATCGATCGGCCACCTCGGAGCCTATTTTCCTTGTTCTGCTCTACTTCTTCATTTTGTGTTTAGCAATATGTGTCACTGGGTTTAACATGATCATACTAACACAAGGGGAGGAATTATTTGTCGAGTTTCTTAATGCACTCGCTGAATTCGACCGAGGACTTCGAAATGACAACCGTCCTAAAGGATATTTCCGCGATGTCTCATTAGGAAAGCTGATAAAACAAGGCAATTTATTGACAAAAATTTAAAACATTTTCGTCGTCACCTCTTAGAACTCCGCCCATTTCATTCGTGTGTTTGTATTTGCAGAAGTCATGTACGTTTTGCGTGGTCGTGTGGAAGCAAATATTCTCGGCATTCTAATGATCTGCCTTGTAATATTCCTGTACATCGTAGGGATTGTGTTGGGGGCTGCGCACGTCCTCACTAACTTGGACCCACTGAAATATGTGATTAACAAAGTAATACCTCCTACTGATTTTCTCTCGACATGTGTAAACCTTGCCATTAGAATGGTGCTCACCAGCTGGACCACAATTGAGTCGTGTCGGTCCATGACGGTAATGTTTGTACCAGCTGTAGCATTGTTCCACATTATATTCAAATGTCTGAGCATCTGCGCGTCAATGTCTCCAAACATGAGTTCCCTAAATAAGTACGTACAATTGCGCTGTGTATGTCATATTGGAATGGCCGGTGTGAGGACGATAGCTGCATTGTTAATGGGTATTGGATTTGTGATCGGCGTTCTCATTACTTGGGTAATAATTTCGGGATGGAAGATTTTTCCTTTGATTCTCTATCTAGCTTTCTGCATGATTGGAGCGGTGACGTACACAGTGATCTTGCTCACCCTTCCCATGATTTGCCTCTGCTACACATTTAGCAAAGAATTGCTGACAACCAAGTGGTCAAAATGCTCCTACCAGTATTGGGAAAGGGTGTTAAACACCAAAAGTGTTTGTCGCTGTCTTCAATATAAGATATGGAAACGGATGGTAGAGGCCCAGTCACCAATATCTTTTCGTTATGGATCGGCTCTAGTTGACGAAGAAACGAGAATCAACTTTTGTCGAAACATCATGGAGAATGCAATAAATATTATTCTGTTATTCAACTAAAAAGTATATTTAATCTATATCTTGTCAAACTTACTCGTATTAATTTAATGGTAGCTATTATTATGCAAGCTTTTACTCTAGCATATGGTCTACATGAACTTGAGTTTAACAAGTGTGACTACTTAAAACGTATTTGCTATTGTCAATTGTAAGCATCTTTTTGGCAACATAGAAAAATGTTCACTGTTCCTTCATTGCTTACCACATTTCATGGTATTCCAGTTGCGATAATCCTAGATGTTTCAATGTGTAAATGCTTGCTTCTGTTCATTTAAATTCCTCATAACCGTCCGTCTTATTCATTCCGTTCCGTATAATTAATGTTAGGTGTTTTCATACATTTACACTTCAAACCTTAACATTTTGTAACGTTGAGGATAATGCTGGCTTCAGTTTCAAGGTGATTTCAGTCACTGTTCCATAACTTTTTAGCATAAGCGGCAACAGCACACATGCTTAAATAAATTCGATTAATAATTCATTTATTAAGTAAGAGAAGGATTGTTAACATTGTAATTGCTCGTTTCATGAATTTACCTTTAGCAGCTGATTTGTTTACTTGATAAAGAGAAAATATTTTTTAATGTAAATGGATTGAAATGTTGCGATGCAATATTAATAGACGCTTTAACTGTGAAATTCCGGAAAAATATCTGGTTCGGGTTTTTCAATAATCATCATTAAAACTCGCTCAAATATTATTTGTATATTTTTACATTGCCATCATTTTCATTTAAGCAATATCATAACTGTAAATAATATTATACAATGTACTAAAATTATTTGAATTAGCATCATTTCATTCAATGACTCATACTTAAATTAACGAAAAGTAGTTTATTGCATTTCATGATTTACTGGAACCAATTTCCGGCCTTCAGCTGCTACCGTTAGCATGTCAACGGCTTTCTTGACAGTCTCTTCATCACACAGAAAATACTCACGGGACTTCAAAACGTGTACTGCATTCCCGAGTGCAGTCCTCCCATTGTCGTCCTTCTGATCAAAACTGATATCAATATTCAACAAATATCGAACTGCGTCTAAATTTATTCTTCCGTCCTCATCAATAGCTAGATGAAGTGCGTTTTCTCCCCATTGGTTAACTACTTTGAAATCAGCTCCACGCTCCAGCAAAAAGCTAAGGGTTTCCGGCTTTTGTCCTCCTTCTGCTGCAGCCAGGAAAAGGTTGTTTCCAATCTCGTCCACATCGTTCACGTTATGTCTCGAGCAAAATTTTTTTCAGGATTCGTAGAACATAATGCAAAGGGGATGTCAAAATCTCCGGATATGATAGAAAGATATCCGTTGCCCCGTAGTCGTCGATGAGAAAACGACACAGTTCGTGAAATTCTTCAGAAGACATCCACCTGGCAGCGCAGTGTATTATAGTGTCTCTTCGTGAGATGGCTCGTATGTTAGCTCCTTCTTGAATTAACAACTTTATCATTTCCAGATGGACTCCTTCGGCTACAAGTGGCGATTCGACATCACCGAACGTGGTGGAAGCTTTCTCACTTAAAAGACATGGCTCCCTGCCCAAAACTGTTGAGAAAATTTCCGTTCTTCTTTGCTCGTCCTCCAAGCCTTTGTAACTTTCTTCAACGCAAAGGTAAAGTAGCTTTCGGTCTTTCAGTGACATTTTGTCGGAAATTGTTATTTTTTTTGCAAAATACAGGGCGGTCAGGTACTCGGAAACGGTTCGGTGTCGAAACTCAAAAGAATTCGATTTGTCATTCAGACATTCTTTTAACAAACCTGCCGACAACAACTTCCTGTCGGATGGTTTGCCGCCGCTGCTGCTGTTGGGTTGATGCAATTGCTTGGCAAGATCAGGAAATATGGTTGTGGTCGCAAGGCGAACATGAAAATTCTTGACCTCTTGACTTTCCGATGTGCGCATATTCTCACCGCCAACAGACTCCATCAATCGAGTTATATGATCGATCCCAACTTCAAAGTCAAACGGCAGAGATTTATGGGGTTTAAGCTGTACGTTTATTTTAGCGAAGCGTAGGTCCATGTATCTCTTGTAAACATCCGAGATGGAGTTTTCGATTTTACAACATATTTCAAGTGAAATTGTCCTCGTTGGATTGGCGTATTTGCGAGCGAACGGAAGATAAATCTCGGCGAGCAAGCGGCACTGCAACGGAATACCGGTGATTTCTCGCTCCTTGCCACCAAAACACTTTGAGTAACTCTCCAGGCAATAGAGCACAAATTTGTCCAGCTTTAACTTTATTGACTCGAGGATCCTCCCAGGTGGCAAAGAAATCCTAAATTCCACAACTAGGACGGGTGTAAACCCGAATTAAAAAACTACCGGAAGTCGGATGGGTGCACATTTGAGTAATAAAGCACCCATTTCATCTTCCAATACCCTACAAATAATCTTGAACTTTTCTGACAATTCATTTTTTCCCCTTGGTCAACCTACACTTTCACAGACCCACCACTCCTAAAGTTATGGGAAGTGACAGATGGTGTGATGACAAAAAAATATCCGCTTAAAATTCTCTATCAGCTTAAAATAATAAAAAATTTTGCCCATAAGAAAGCATGGTGGACCTTACCCCCCGCCGTTCCCCTGGGGTTGGGCCCCGAAGGCCCAAACTCAATACCGAATTTTTGAATAACCGGAGGTACCTCTTTGCAAAGTTTGAATCAAATCGGCCAACGTGGAGGAAAGTTATAGTGCTTACAGACGTACGGACACAAAGACAGACAAACAGATCAATCGCAATAACTACCTACATAAGCATTTCATGCTTCCGGTAGTTAACAAAATATGAACAAAATCGAAGATGTCTTGCTGGAATAAATCATCAGGGAGTCTTAATTTTTTACAATTTAAAATTGGACTATGAGTTTGGATACACGTGTGGTAGTTGACCTAATATTCATATTATATGACATTCATGTATTATAAACCATTTTTTACAAAATCAAAAGATTCTTATGATTTGGATTATTATGTTTGAACGGTACTATGTTGAGGAAATTTTCAGATATTTGGAGATTTCATTAAGAAACGTTTGGCATAGGCGTCAGAAAATTGGTTTTGAACATATAGCCGCTGATTTTGTTAGTAGATATTATTATGTCCATTGTCACGAAAAAATGACACAATTAAACAAATAACGATGATTAGGTTTCCATGAAAACTTTCCTTAGCCCTCGATTTATTAAAACTGCATTACGTATTTTTTTATTAATTGGATCATAAGTAACTCAATATGCCATTAATTTTTTTTCTTTCAATGCTCCAGTCGGAATAGTCAAAGTGAACGGAATGACCAAAGATGGACTACAAATACAGATAAAAAATGATCCAAGCGCCAATCAAGTTCTTCGTTATCAAAGCTTTCACATCTATTTTTCACACATTTATTTCAGTTTACATGTGATTGTGTGTAACGATTGTTTGTATTAACTTGCGGTTTAAGCCTTTCCGATCCCTTATTAACATATGGGCACATGCTGACCCGTGAAAGCGATGTCGCTAAATTATCAAATGTGGCGAACGATTGATTATATCTCGTACCATGAACAATACATCAACTGCCACCACCACCCAACATCATTTACTATGCAAATCAATATGCTACTAGAGAGGAAATAAAACCAAAAATCATCCGAACCAAAGAAAAAATTGCCAGTAAGAAAGAAGATTATTTGGTATCGATCACTCAGTTGTACACTTTACTTAACTGTTCCATACTTCTACATGTCGACATGGCTTTGCAATAATGAGGTAGAACCTTTAAATTACATATTCATATTTTCAATTTTCCAATTTAGTTTAAAAAATTGCGAATTCGCTTGCCGGATATTAATAACTTGACTACGCTGGTTGGCTGGGTTCGTCTCCAAAATGGATAAGGGCTATGCGTTATAAAAGCAGTATCAGTATATTTTTTTAAATTTAAAATATCAATTTAATTTAATCAGTAAAATTTAAAATATCAATTTAATCAGTAAAATTTAAAATGTCATATTACATATACGACATTATCACAGCGCGTTTATCTAATGGAAAAATCCCCCTTTAAATTATTCATAGTGCTTAATTTTATAACCTGCCTGTACTTTAGTACATGTGTATTCCATTAGTGGCATTTGAAGTTATCAAAAGTTATATATTATAGTTTTATAAAAAGGACTCGACAATGCGGAAGCTTGGAAGTCATAGATTACGTCGTTCTAACTTTATTCAATCAGCATTCCAGCCCTACAATTGACGCAACACATTTGTTCGCATAGCCAAATTTTGATGTTCCGGAAGGCAAGTTTTGATTTATATGCTAACAATTCCAACGCTATCAGAGTATCAAAGATATAGTCGTCGGCAGAACTCATCCAAATAATTATAGAATTCTCATACTTACAATTAGTTGCAAATAACTGTTGTCATCATCATGGCAACGCCATTAATGTGGAAGGCGTATCAGCTTCATAACGCTCTCTATGGAAAGTACATTTACCGTCATGTACTCTCCATGGATATTTCCAAGGAAATTTTCAAGTTGGAGACAAATCGACAAAAATTAATCCCGTTTTACATCTCACTTGCACCAATAGCCGCCCACATATTCATACCTTTATACATTGTCTTAAAGTATATCCTCTATCGATCGGCCAATACGGAGCCTATCTTCCTAGTTCTGCTCAACTTCTTCATTTTGTGTCTAGCAATATGTGTGACAGGTTTCAATGTGATCATACTAACACATGGGGAGGAAATATTTGACGAGTTTCATAATGCACTTGTTGTGTTCGACCGAGTCCTACGAAATGACAACCGTCCAAGGGGATATTTCCGTGACGTCTCATTGGGAAAGCTGATAAAACAAGGTAACTTATTTATCAAATTTCAAAACTTTTTAAACTTTGAGAACTCATTTCGATTTCATTTGTTTGCTTGTATTTGCAGAAGTCATACACATCTTGCGTGGCCATGTGGAAGCAAATATTCTCGGCACGCTAATGATCGGCCTTGTAATTTTCCTATACATCGTAGGGATTGTGTTGGGGGTTGCGCACGCCCTGACTGATTTGGACCCACTAAGATATGTGATTAACGAAATTATACCTCCAACAGATTTCCTCTCCGCATTTGCAAACATTGCTAGTCGATTGATTCTGACGAGCTGGACCACAATAGAGTCGTGTCGGTCCATGACGATAATGTTTGTACCCGCTGTATCATTCTTTCACATTATATTCAAATGTCTGAGCATATGAGTAGAGATGTATAGGTATATATTATGATTCATTTTGCCCCATAACTGAGATCATCATCACTGTCCTCTCTTGCCAACACAAAACAATACGGTAACGGTGCTGGTTGCGACTATTTGATGTTGCATTCATTCATACATGCACATCGAGCGCATAGCTAAATTGTGTGGTATCTTGCGACTGAGATGTGCTGGCGTGGGCTCGTTTGAGAGACCTTCCGCCTGTGCGCATTTAATAGAAGCCCAGAATGCTCTAGCAGCGGAGCATATTGCATTGCCAATGACATTTTGTCAAAAGCCCGTCCTCTCTCCTTTTTCACCTAATTTGAAAGGCATGAAGTGGATGTAATTAAATTTTTAACTGAAGGTAAGCAAAACTTTAACTGCTGCACTAATTAAATTTGTGTGCAGTATTAATTTGTTAAGAGTTGTAACTGTGAGTTGCTTTCGAATATTTAGTGGTGTATTATTGTGCTCAGTGGTGGTGGTGTTACTTGAAACTTGCTTTGTGCTTATTAATCATTATCATTAAATTAACCGCAATTTGTATTTGTTATCTTTTGAAGGTACTGGAAACATTTTAAAATGCCAAAAAAGAAGGATAGCATTGACCACAGCGGTACGGAGGGTGAGAAAAATGGAGCGGAGCCGGAACCCGAGTTTTCCGATCCTGGAGGATTTGTGGATGATATCAATGATGAAGGTAGGAAACTTGGGTTTTCTTTACATTTTTAAAAATATTTCTCTAATTGCTCTTCTCTAATTGCTCTGTTCATGAGAATCATAGTACAGTTTTATGTAATATTTAAATGCTCATTGTTTTTTTAGAACTTTGTGGGGATTTGCTAAGGAGAAAGCCCCGAGAGACGGACGGAGTGGAGAGCATCATTGTTGTGGATGGTCTTCCCGTTGTCGGTGAGGATCGTTTGGAAAAGTTGAAGGGGGTTGTTCGGAAGATTTTTGGAAAGTTTGGAACCATCACAAATGAATTCTTTGCAATTGGTGACTCTGAGGCTGTTGCGGCAGCCCAAGCGGCTAACATTACGCTTCCCACGACGTAAGCATTATCACAGTTGTTAAAAATTTGAGTATAATTGATGTGAAGATAAGGCATTAATGATGATTAACTTTTTAGTCTGATTTAAGTTGATGCATTACTTTGGCTTAATCTTTTCTGATCGATGCATTTGTTTCACACATAAAATTAATACAAACTAAAGACTCATTTGGAATAGAGTGTTACAGATAGTTTAACTAATTTCCTTTCTCTTGCAGATACATGTTTATCGAGTATGACAACGCTCCCGCTGGTGTGGATGCAGTGAAAACGATGGATGGATACAAATTTGACATGCCGCACACTCTCCTCGTGAATCTCTTTACGGACTTTGACAAGTACGAAAACATCCCAGAGAACTGGGTCACACCCCAACCCCAAGCCTACAAGGATCCCGGTAATCTTTGGTATTACCTCCTGGAACCTGATGCATTTGACCAATATCTTATCCTCAAGTTGGGAATCTCGAAGGGAGGCATGGCGCCCAACGAGCTGCAAATCATGTTGAACTCTAAACCCGAACCCCAGGAAATGTTGAATCGTGGGGGCGGCACAGAAACCATTGCAAAGTGGTCACCACTTGGTACATACCTCGCTACCTTCCGCGGGAAGGGTGTTGCCATTTGGTGTGCCCATCCTCACGCTGAGCTCATTGACTTCAGTCCGAATGAACGTTATCTGGTCACCTTTGCCCACAAGGCGGAGCGCATGTACGACAACTCTGAAGTGCTCATCATTTGGGAAATCCGAACCGGTGCGAAGAAGAGGACCTTTAGCGAAATTTACAAGTCACCTTGCCCCGTCCTCAAGTGGTTGCAGGATGACAAGTACTTTGCCAAGATGGGCCCAGACACAATTTCCGTTTATGAAACACCGAGCTTCAGACTGCAAGATAACAAGAGTCTTAAAATCCAAGGCGTTCGAGATTTCAGTTGGTCACCCACAGATAACATTCTGGCGTACTGGATACCAGAAGATAAGGATGTTCCTGCTCGAGCGCTGCTACAAGAGATTCCGAGTCGAAACGAGATTCGAGCTAAGAATTTATTTAACGTTGCGGAATGTCGGATGCACTGCCAAAAATCTGGGGATTTCCTTTGCGTCAATGTTGACCGATACTCCAAAGTGAAGAAGGAAAAACATGACACTAAATACAGCGTAAGTGTACCTAAAATTATAAGCTCACAATCTTTTTAACTTTAGTGGCATCATAGTGGTATTGCAAAGTTAAGAACTTTTTGTAATGGATTGGTTTCTCTTATGTGCAGGGTCTCTACTACAACTTTGAAGTATTCCACATGAGAGAAAAGCAGATTCCAGTGGACAGCGTAGAAATTAAGGAACCCATTATCGCATTCGCTTGGGAGTCGCTCGGCAACAAATTTGGCATTATTCACGGAGAGCAAAACAACATGTTCACGAGTTTCTACGGAGTGAAGAAAGGCGACACTCCATCATTATTAAGTGAGTAAATAATACCTTTCTCTGGTGAGACTTTTTTTCACTTTCACTTTTAATTTATTATGCATTTTCATTTGGTATGCGTATGTAGGTATGTATGCATGTGGTATGTGTATGTATGTATGTAGGTATAGGTATGTATGTATGTGGGCATAGGTATGTATAGGTATGCATTATTGACAATCTGTGATTTTTTGTAAATATTTTCAGAAGCGAAGGATCCATCGGTGCACAGTTTTATGCAAGAATCCAAACTCGAAAGCGAATCCTCATCCTCTCTACCACCACCACCACCCCAACAGATACGACAAATTAAATTGTGTAATGTGTGGATGTTAATGTTGTTGTTATTCATAGTACAAACCAGTGCTAAACAAATGTGTAAGTTAGTTATAATTATTAGTCTTATAACCTTATCACCCTGTAAATGTAAATATAAATTCTTGTATAACGTATAAACTAATAATAATAATAACTACATAAATTTCTTTTAGTTTGTTCGCCCTTAGACTCCTGCATTACATGCGTGGCGAAGAACTGTCTGTTTGTAGATGTTGGCAAAGCGTTACATGAGCATTGGATTTGCTTAGAAAGCGTAGTAGGATGGAAAGACGTGAGGTAATTATAAGTTATATAATAGTTATGATATTCGGGTTTTCTGATATTCGGGTTCTGATATTCGGGTTCTGATATTCGGGTTCTGATATTCGTGTTTATATGCTTTTGTTTTATATTCAGGTTTGTTATTAGGAACTCAACGAGTGATTTCTGTCCCGATCCACCACCTAGCACCACCACTTCCGACCCACCGACTTCCCCATTTCCAACTGTCAACGCTACTACTACTACTACTACTGCTACTGTTACTACTATTACTACTAATACCACCAGTACTACTACTACAATGCCACCAGAGGACAGAATCCATGACCCACCGTTTCATACCACCGCCTATTGTAAGTCATAGTCATTGTAATAATTAATGAATCAATTTACAGCATTTTTATTTCTAATTGTAATTTCGTAAATGCTTATAGTGAGTGCACCCGCTTTCATTATCGCCGTAGTAACCAGCACTGGCTTAATAGGTTTACTCCTATGGTTCCGACCGCTCCTTTCTCGGCGCCAACGGCATAGTCCCACCCCCCTCCTCCACAGTTTTGCGCAAAGACGCGCTGATCACAGGCGCGCCCTTCGTAATAGGTATGAGGTTAGGAATCGGGATTTCCAGGAGCATATCCGGAGCGTACCTCCAAATAATAATCCTCCCCAACTCCCAAATCCAACAACGACGCAACCACCACATTCTACAGCACTCTCCCTCCCAACACGATTATTTTCCAATCGTTCGCGATCCGTTCCTCCTCGTCCACCTCCCCCACCACCTCCACCCGCTACTTTAATTCCACCACCACCTCCACCACCCCCTGTTAACCCAATTCCACCAACTCAACCAATCATTCCCAATCCACTTCCAATGAACCAAATCCCACCCCATCAAACCCCCAATCGGAACCTACCCCCATACCCAACCATAGCTGAACTACACCAGCAATTCGCTCGGTTTGGTCGTTCCCTTTCAGTTCCACCCAATACCCCAGCTTCCCCTCCCCAGCTTATACCCCCCTCCCTTATTAATGCTAGAGCCCCCTCTCCTATTACTGCTAGAGCCCCAGCAACTCCTCAATCCCAGAACTCCCCACAAGAATTTTTTACCCCACTAGCCCCCACACCAGAGACTGAAGAGGTAGTGAACCGCCCTTCAGTTGTGACCACCAGATATGGTCGCAATAGCCGCAGGACCCGCCTATTCCAAGGCGGGCAGTAATATAGTAATTTGGGTTTTTGTTATGGTTTCTTTTCTTTATAAAAATAAATTTATTCGTTTTTTGTTGAATTAAAAATATTATTGCTTGTTACAAATCATTATTTATTTATTTACATTATTACATTATGCTAAACGTAGTTAACTGCTAAATATAATTGATTTTTCGTGGCTTTCAACAGCACTTACTAAATTTACATCAATACCAACGCTAATATATACACTGCTTTAATTCGATACTATCTTAGTGCTAACAGTAACTCAAGTACCACTTACTAAATTTACATCAATACTAACGCTAATATATACACTGCTTTAATTCACTAGTGCTACATCTTAGTGCTAACATTTTGAAAATTATTGCAATTATATGATATACTATGAGTATACCATGCAATGTTTGTAAGCATGCACCAAATTTAAATCACATGATTTCAAATCATTGGTATTACAAGTCTGTCTCGTATTCTTCGCATAGGAAGCAGAGTTTCTAAATTGGGGGTCCAGATTGGAATTTGTCTGTCTTTTCTATCGTCTGGTTCATCATCGCTGATGACCTCTTCCTCAAGCAAATAAGGAGTACGCTGTTTTTTAATAAGATCGTCATCATCTCGGAGGTGAATAAAATAATTATAATAGTGGCGATAGCGTTTATTAATAATTTTTCTCATAATAGGCCGAAATTCTCTTAATATAAGCCTGTATTTAATCAGGAAAACAGGCCATCTCATAATTGGAAGATGTTTTTGGAAAAACCGCCATTGTTTGAAATTATACATTTTTTGGTTTTTATCTAACAGGTTGTGATGCCGATTATTCCACACAAAGGAGGACATGCTTTTTCTGTGTTTCCTACAGATGTATGGTATCTGCTCTTGTTCAAAACACGCGTAGCAAACTCTATCTTCACACCCGATAAAAATGCATGGATACTCTGGTGCGTTGCAAGTTGGTTGTTTCATATTGATGTGCTATAAATCAAAAAAAGCTGCAACAAATTTCTGGCACTCCGCTAGCGTATGAGTTATAGTTGTGTTACCTAGTAATACAAAATAAAACTGTGAAACGTACAAATCAGCACAACCACACACACTATTAAAAGATAAAATAGAATTTATGTTGTTCAATCGCGCAAATGAATAAAACAGACACCATACGCCACAAATATTGCTTGCTGAAAGCTGAAGTTCATGGTTGTTTACGTTTTTATGTATATAGGGAATATTTGTTGTAATGTTCAGATTTCGATAAATTCCCAACGAATCACAAGTTTCAACAACAACATGAGAATTTTTAATATACACTATGTGTACATACCAGTGTACTCCATTCGAATTCCTTTTTGAATCGTTCTCAATAACAATCTTGGGTAAATCAGTAAACGTTATTAACCCTTCTTCATCATTCGCTATTACTAAGTAAGATTTTGCTAACTTTAATAATTTAAATTTACGCAGAATCTCTTTAGTTTAAATTAGTTCTTGTTCATCCATTACACATATTCAACATGAACGTTTTTGTTTTGATCAAATGTTATTTCTGTTTGAAATGAAGCTACCGCAAGCACTGTTAATGGTTTTGGTGGAACTGAATGTAATTTCATTTCCACTTTGCAGGAACCAATTTTAGGATTGTATTTGAAACCACTAACCCGCAGAGGAACAACATCAAAGTAAAACAACGTTGATGTTGTAATAAACTCTTCTATTGTCATATGATTATTGCAGGATGACTGTAGTTTTTGAACTAGTGGATAGTACGCCGAGAGATAACGGTTTTTCGAAAAATCACAACTTATTTTTTGTGTCACGATGGTATCGCTGTCAACACATAGTTCAATGTCGCTCACGTTATGGTTTTTAAATTCAAGACAATTAGTTCCAATGGATCCGTTTAAAGCTTTAGTTTCCACAATTAATAAGATTAAATATTCTGGTAGAACACCAGAAAATAGAGTTCCAGAGGAACCCTCTGTGCCGCTTGTGGAAATTGCAAATGTTTTGACTTCAATCTTTTCATATGGAATGCTTGGTAAATTACCACTTTTTAGTTGGTTATTATACACAGCCAACACATCCGGGTGTGGTACAATCTTTTTGCAATAAAACACAACGTTATCAAGCGCGATTTTGTAATCATCATCTTTCGCGTTTTCCATATTTGAAATTAAAGCAACGGATGGAGGATTCCTTTTCATTCGTAATCTTACACTCACTATATTAGGAAGAAACTTGTCACTTCGAAATATGCCATCACTGATTTTTCCCCTCATTTCAAAAGATTTGCTTTGTTTGGTCAATTCAATTCTTTTCTTGAATCCCTCATTTTTTTCTTCTGTATATTCACTGGTAGTGTCTTTGTAATACATGGCTGATTGTAAACTTGATTGGCGCTCCGTGTCTGTATTGTTGATAAGTGTGTCTACATATGCCTTAATATGATAGAAAGTGGTTGAGTTGTTTATTGGAATATCGTTGAACGAAATTTCCACATCTGAAAAGAGTGATGCAAGAAAATTGTTGATGGGACACACTTTGTCCGTTGTCTCAATGTTACCACCATCCTTCTTCACTATCCTTCCAACAATTGATAAATAACTAGAGTCAAGATCTAAAAAATGTACGTTGTTAGCTAATATATTTATGTCGACGGGAGATTCTTGATCAATTGACACAGCAGGATACACTTTTTGGTACTCCGCGCTCACAACAGAGTGTTCCATTGGTCTCTTGGAAAACACATCAAACTGATTGGAGTATCCTACTTTTGTTTTCGATGCCATGGTTGTAGTTTATGTTTGCTTTTTGTGGTTCTTTCTTGGTGATTTATTCTTTTTTGGAGATTTCGGTTTTTTCGCCTTTCGATTTTTGGATGTTGCTTTCTTGGTGGAAGTAGTGGAACTACGCTTTTTCTTCCTCTTTCCATTTCCTTTTATAGACCCTTTTTGTTTTCTTCGTTTTGTGGGCTTCTTCACCGAGTTGTTGTTGTTATAGAAGGTAACAAGGTTGGGATCATATGTGCCCTCTCCATACAATGTTAGGTTCGTCTTCGGTTGCAGGCGACATCCCTGCTTAGTGCAAACGATTTTGCGAAATTTCATTTTTGCACTTTCTTATGTGGAGAGTTACAGTAACTGGATCGGGGGTTAAGGTTGCTGGCGTTAAATCTTGTTGAAAAAACGCGATTTCGATGTCTGGTATATAATTTTGAACCAGAGGAATGTATTGTATATATTTGGGGTTCTGTGTTTGATTTGTAGTCTGGTTCTTTCCTACAAGCTTTAAAATTGGCAATTCTTTGGAACAGTAATATTGTTGTTGCACTATATCAGTTAACAAGAGAATGTGATCTCTGGTAATTCGTGAATACAAATGAAATAACGGAAAGCTGGTGCTCCCCTTTTTATAGTAGCGTTCCTCAAGATTCAACGCCTTTCTCAAAAATCCTGGTAGTGTTACTTGTTGGAACTCATTCCCTACATTAATTTCAATGTATTTTTTGTCAGGAGAAAAAGTTATACCCGCTTGTACTTCGTTTGTTGTGAATACGCTGTTTATTGATGTACCTATGGAATCCAATTGGTCATCCGATGGTATGGGAACTTTATGTGTTGAAGTTTTAAATAATCGAATTCCAATGAAGATATTATCCAGATACGTTGCTTCCTGTGATTCTATCAAAGCATCAGTTACAGAGGCAACACCTTCTAGTCTTGATGTGTGTAGGTATGGTCCCTCTGGCAGTTGAAGCAATGCGATAAGGTTTTCATGAAAGAATATTTCGCCGTTCTGTGGTAAACTCAAGTCAAGGTTAACACTGAAACTTCCTTCACTATCATATGTTTTAGTGATTTCAAAATATTTTAACAGTTTTCCTGCTTCAACCAATTCAGCATAAAAGCGATCTGCCTTTCCTTCTTGCGTAAAATATTTTGATTTTACAATCTCATATTTTTGTTCCACAGGTTTAATAATGTTCAGCGTGTTTTCCGTTGAGTATGGAATGAGTGCACTTTTTTCATCACTTTTAAAACCACACGAAAGATACACTACTCCACACTCATACCGATTTGCTGTGTCGAGATACAGCGGTGTGCTTAGCTTATTTCGAAAACGCTGTGGTGTATTATCAGGGTAAAACTCGTAACTTGTGTTTGAACAAAGTGTGAAATATTTGGATGTGAAGGAATCCATTATGCTCTGTGCACTAACTGTAGCTCTTGCAAATAAAACCCTCCTTGTATTAAATTCCCCTCTTTATCACTCAACTCGTACGTAATGGGTGTTGTAAACCTTATTTTCTTAACAACGAAATTTTGTTTCGACCAGCGCACACGGTAACTTTTTTGAAATACTAATTTCGCGTTGCTAATTTTCACAATGTCATTGATTTTTAACACAGGTCGTTCTGCTGCTTTTAGTGTGTGACTATGTAAGTTTTTCCACAGAATGCCAGCGTTTTTTGGTTTTATTGCCTCAGATGGAGATAATTTTATTGTTGAATGTTTCTCTGAATTGTACAGGGCTACTATTTTATCGATAATCGATACCCAACGTTTTGTCTTGGCATATGTTTTCCATCTGTATAACTTTTGTAAAATTGTGCGATTTACTCTTTCACAAACGTTTGCATGTAGCCGTGTACTTCTTGTGTAGTGAACAATACCTTTATCTTTTAAAAACTTTTGCATCACCTTGCCATAATACTCCAACCCATTATCTGTTTCCAAGCGCTTTGGTAGAACTTTTAGTTTCTTGAAAATTTTTTCGAATGCTTCTTTGACAGAATCTGGCTTTTTATTACGGATGGGCTGCACAAATAAAAATTTTGTATAACAGTCAAGTAGCGTACACAGGAATTTATACCCAGAGTTAGCATGCGCGTCCTTTTCGAACGAGATTAGGTCGCTACAAAATATCTGATTAGGACCATTCACTACAAATTTCCGCCTTGGAAATTTATACCTTACAGGTTTGTGCAGCCTATAATGATCTAGTTTACGTAATTCCTCCTCAACTAATTTTTTGTTTTTGAAATGTCCTTGTTTTAATACTCCGCTGAGAGCATCAAACGCCCCTGGTATCTTTAAATTTTCATACCTTCTTTTTACATATTTTTGGTTTGCTGGATTCATTAAATATGTCTTCAAATGTTAACCAATCTGCGTATAAGAATTTCGGCTCAGTTGGAACCTCTTTCTTTTTTTTCTTTTCTGGTTCAAAACGATCAGCTTCCTTGTTTTCTAGTTTGCGTTTTCGTGATGGTATATCATTGGATGAATCCGAAGATGTCGATGGGGTACTATCTTCCAACAATTTAATGTTCGCTTGGGTCGGTGGAGAATTGGATAAGTCAACAGGATTAATTTCAACCAACTTGTACACTTTGGCCATACTAATCGTTTGTTCCTTTTAACCACTTTCACACATTAACAAAATAGCTTCCTCTATAAGTATTGCAAGCAATGTAGACACTAAACAACGAACTAACTTGAAATTATTTAATACCACAGAACGAGCACTTTTTAGGTTAGCACATTTTTTTACCTTTGACATAAGCGTATTTCCGTTGTGTTTATTTTTCAGAAAGCTTTTATGATTTCCTATAAGTTCAATAAGTGATTTTATTTCCTCTTCTGATGCCTTTGAAATTATTTCGGAAAATTACATACTGGTGGTTTGGTATATGGATGGCCGCAACAAAATCCTCAAAGGTTGTTTGTTTAGCTAACACTTTACGAGAGACGCCTTTACATTTCCTTGAGCAACTAGCGGAATCTCCAGATTCAAATATGAAGGACTTTGTATTTTCGTCATAGATTCTGCGAGCAAATCGAACAGCAAACAACTTGCTGCGTACACATGCAATCTCAGTAATAGGCGAATTAGCCCATTCATCTTTAAAAAACCCGTTTTTTCCAGCGTTGCATGTATTTTTGAAATCTTTCAAGAGATCATCAGAATCAGAGTAATTGCTGAAGTCAAACCAGTCGGTCCTGTGCATTAGCTCCTTATATACATCAGGACATTTTCTGATAATTATCATAGCACTATCTGTATCTGTGTACCCCAGGTATATATGCTTAAACATTGGTGCCAAAACGAAATAAAAAAATTCAATTAGATGGTTTTTTGCATATGCTAATATTTGGCACCCGACTGCTAATGGCGAGGATAACGTAAACGCTCTACGCGCCATCACACACAATATTATATTGTTATTAATAGGAATAACATCCTGGAGGAGCGGTGATCTAGAGTAATATTTTAACTGCCTAACGTTGCGTACAACACGAACGTTTTTTCGTAGTTCTTTCCTTTCCATTGTTTTACCAAATACTTCGTTCTGTGATGATTTAAATAGATTTCGTTCAAATTTGGACTTTGCATTAATTTTCATCTCTGTCATCTTATCAATGTATGGTTTACACCATGCTCGTTGTTTAAAAAATAGAAATTTGTGTACTTTCGTGATTGTAACCCCGATCTTCATATATAACTGTAGTGAGGATATATGCGAGACATATTTGGTCCTTGGTAATAAGTTACAAATAAGGCGGTTCTCTTTAAATATTTCATCGCCTATTCCAAGAGCGCTTTTAAACTGCTTTTGCAATGGGCTTAGTTCATCTTCTGACACATGTCTATGACTTGGTATCAAGGGAAAATCTGATAGCTTTTTATGTATACTAGGATCGAATTCAAGGTCTACTTCTACAAAATAGCTATGATCTTGCAAACAGTCAAAATCAAAAATAAATTTCACAGGATTACCATTTGTGAAATCCAGTAGTTCTTTTCCAACTATAAACCTATACGAACCAACACATAATGGTAACGACAAGCTGTGGCTATACATTCCATTACAATCATAACCTTGAATAAAGCATTCTTCCTCGTTTGGATTATAATTAGGTACATATTTCGAGTTGGCTTTTGCATAACGTACGGACCCTGTTTGTGCTATCCCACCATACTTGCATTTATTAAGAAATAAGTAGGTATCATAAGAAGGAATATGATCTAGTTGAACATTCGTTGCTCTTAGGCAACTTGAAAATACATATTGACTAAGCGAAATGAATGAGACTGGGTCTAAGTGGTGCACGCCAAATAAAAAATGGCGTAGGGTGTGAAAGGCACTAGCCAACAGCGCAACATCAAGCCTGTTATAAAAATGACAGAGCTGTCCTAAATTTTTTATTTCTAACTGATCCCAAATCTGAATTGCGGTCTGGTAAGCATTTTCGTCAACATTTTCCTGTGTTAAATCATTATAGTAGAATTTTCTATCTCGAAAATTCGTAAGTTTAAAATCAGAAAAATGCGTGACTAGACTATAAGGAAAAATACCTTTTGCAAATAACAGAGATGGTGATAGTCCTTTTTCTATTTCTGGTTTAAACTCCTCCTCTAATAAATGAAAAGATTTTTTTCCTTCTCCACCACCATACAAAACAGATACTATTTCTTCCAGACTTGATTTGAAGAATGAAAAACTATCCACAATTACAATATGATCTAAAATAATGCTTAAATGAGTTTCATTGTTTTTGGGTATTATATGTATGTTCTCCACTTTAAGTTTATCAAGTATTTGGAAAATGAACTTGTTATCATATTTGCATGTATTGTGAATGACAAGCGGCGTTTTATATTCAGTCTGGCATTTTGAATTACACGAGTCGTGAGCCATACCTCTAAAAAGATATGGATATGTATGCATATGCTCAAAAACCGTTTTTCCATTAGAAAAATCTGAATATGTAAATGGTATCTGACAAAAAAAACATTTTTTAAGTTTTTCATCGTTTCCCCGCATTATTTCATTTGAATCAACTACTGAAACTTTAATCGTTTTTCTTGCTTCCTCTTGAAACAATCGAATTTCTCGCAATCGCTTTTTAGAATCCTCAATTATTTCTTGCATTGCTAAAAGCGCAATATCTTCATTTTCATTTTGCTGAAGATAAACATTGGAAGCAACACGTTGCCCCAAATGGTTTATCAACATCCATGCAAAAGATACACACTTATGGTGTTGTACACGCAGAGAATTCCCACGTACGTCTTTTATTGGCACTAAAGCCGCTTCAAAATCTAACACATAAAAGAAATGAAGCAAATTTAATTTAGAGTAATCTTTAAATTTAAGGAATGGTTGTTTTGGAAGTTGAGCATAGCCAACTAACGTTTTACAATAGTTGCCGTGTTCCTTATAACTTGTCTCTTTATTAAAAACGCTTAGACACCGGCGACAAACAAACTGCTTATTTTTGTTATGATTGCGTATTAAATTAGATAGATTTGTTACTAAGCAGTAATGACCTAATGGACCATCATCATTATCGTCACCACCATCATCAGGACCATCAACCAATAACAACAAATCGATATGATTGCGCTTTTCTTCTTTACATGTGTACAATGTATACAAGTGTTTCACTATTTGCTTTTGCGTTCGTCTGTACTCTCTCCATTGTACATCATCAGATGCACGAGAAAACGTTCTATATTCCTTATTAGATTCTTTGACATCAAAACCAAAAATACTTAATGAAATATTATCGTTTTGTTTCAAAAAATTTGGAATTTGGTTTAGTGTGAAAGGAAATTTAATTCCTTTAATATTTACTTTGCTCAGTATGTGTGGCTTGTTATAACTACTCATTTTCTTATTATATAATGAACGCTTTGGGCCTGTTATGCCAGAAAACTTTTGGTAGCTTAGAATGCTCCATAGAAAGCACTTGTTATCAGTATTTCGTACATTGATGATTGTTCCTGATAATTCTTTACTGGACAATATACATGGAGTTTTAATATAAGTAGAACCACGAATTTGGCGCAAATGAAGTATTCTCATTGCAAAATGATCTATATATTCAACTGTGTATCCACTTTGATTCAGTAAAAAAGTCTCCACTTGCAACTCTATCTTCTTGCATGCTGTGTCTAGTACACCAGTTATCATATCTTTATGTAGGATTGCATGATTGAATGACCGCATTACTGGGAGTGGATTAGTGTGTATCTTTTCGTTTGATGCTACGTCATACTTATTAAATAAAATCTCCATATAAAAAAATACCTTAAATTGTTTTTTCTCGGCTAACTCGTGTGCAAGTATTTTCATGATATCACCATACATGAAACTTAATGCATCACAGGGGCTAGAAAAATTATAATCGCTCATACTTATATCATATTGAGTTAAATGATTTTCTAGGTATTCGCTTTTATTAAACTCAAACTGAATATCTGTGGAGCTTCCACCACCAACAAAATATTTTGGGAACACCACCTCATATTGGGAAAAAAGATTTTCGGCGGTGTCACTGATAAGATTGTAATATAATAATAATAAGACATTGGTGCAAACACACTCCATTTTTGTATTGTATTGTATAATCTTATTTCACAAAACCATAAATTGTTGAAACCCACAACCCAACCTAATAGTTATAGCAGTAACTTTAAACTAATATTGTTAAAACTCCCCAACACCAAAAACAAAGATGTAAAAACAAAATAAATTGAATGAAGAGAATGGGAAAGAGTTGTGCCTTCTCACTGGTTCAATGAAGCAGGAGACGACAAGGACTCGTCGGTAATATCCTCGTATTGAGGAGAATTATTTGCAGAGTGAACCTGGATTGCATGTGCAATTGCATGTTCAATCGCGGTTTTCATTATATCTTCTTGTTGTGGTAATGCAGCATTTGTTGTATTATCAACTTGAATACCTGCATCTCCTTTATATTCAGAAGCGCCGGAGGCAAATTCTGACTCGTTCCCACCATCACCACGAGATTCAGGTGGTGGTGTACTTGTTGTAGATGAAACATAGGGTGGTGGTGAGGTTGGTGTGTTTAAAGCTGGTGGCGAGTCGAATGCCCCAAAAATGCTCCCAAGGTCAATGTCCACACTCCTTTCTTCAGCATCAAACATTTCGACTCCTAACAAGTCACTAAAATCTGGTTGTTGATCATTGGCTTCAATGGTGGTATTGAGATTAATGTTGTTCTCCATGATCGCACTATCCTCAGCATTGAAAGTGTCCAATGTGACATGTTGATTTTCGGCCTGGATATTTGTTACAACGGTATTGCTTGATGCCAGAAGATCCGCCATGATTGAATTAATCATAGTGGCTTCTTCCTTGTCAATACGAAAACTAAGTAGTTCACCAACTACCATTCCAGGATATACAACAAACGAAATGGTACTATAGTAGAGAGTAACGTTTATTATGCCTGTTGTAAGTTCTCGCACTTGGCATGATTTTGCCTCCACCGAATTGACTTCAAGTAATTGGTTATGCGAAAGAACAATTGCTGTGTCTTCTGGCTCAAAGGCCTGCTCGCCTTTTAAGTCCACTATTGCCCGAATAGTAACACAGTCTTTCGATGGCAAAAAACCAAATCCTTCGGATTTGAGTTGATAGAACTTTATGCACCGATTCATTTTATTAAAATATTTAGAATATTTGAAACGAACGAAACTTGAAATGTTTCAAGAAATTTCAATACTATAAGGTGGCGCTTCGAACTCATAAAGTACAGAAATAAAGCACCAAACCTGCATTTTAATGCGCTTATATATATAAGAAAAATCATGTGCACTATTAATATATATATATATATGATGCTCACTTGCATTTCTTATATTTTTTCTTATTATGTTTTGTAGACATAAATGCAGTATTACCACAATCAAATAAATCAGTAAATGGCGGAAGAGATTTTCGCACCTAATAAACATAATAATGATACCTGCATCGCGTATTTTAATTGTTCACATTGTTTTATTTATTCTGTACAGAATTCAGAAAATGCAATATTCACCCAAATCATACACCGTATGATGTCCGCATTTAATCGCGGAATCTTTACTACAAAGATAAACCCAAAGGCGGCATATTTTTACATTATAGTTTAAATTACACTAGTGCGACAATTTTCCGTAATGAATGTTCACGTAATCGCGGAATATCATATCAACTGAAGTTGAAAGAAGAAACATTCCAAAGAAATACCATTATAACATTCTATCAGTCTGGTGCATACCAATTTTTGTTGTCTACTCTAGCTTTTCACACTGGTCATCACCAGAATAATGGCAATACGAAAACCTGGGCATAGGTTAAAAGATGAAACATTATTCCAAATACCATTATAACATTGTATCAGGCTGGTGTGTTTAAAATGTATTTTAGCACACTTTATTTCCATCAACACATACAGAAAAATATGTTAGTATCATTCGTGTCCCACGCACGCTGTTTGTGTTGGTGCAAGTATAATTAAAAATTTCTAACCTAAAACATTACATGCGACAATTGTATTGGATATTTTTACACAGAGAATGTTTAATCATTTCCTCGAAACCTTGAAACAACAACATAGGATTTATATTTTTAGTTTGTATTTTCCATTTGGAATAAATATCATCACAATATAATATTTCACATAATAGAAACCTAAATGCAATGTTAGTAATAAGATTGGTTTTTACGTTGGTTGGGTACAGTTTTTTTCGTGTCTTATTCTATTACTGGATGTGCTATACATTTTACCACAAATCTTGCATGTTTGTTTAGCTATTTTTTTAAACTTGGTAGCGCAACGCCCACCATGCATTCTATGTCTTAGGTAGTTAAATTTTTTTATAGTACTATATGTCGGGGAATTATTGAGGTATGGGGCAATTTGGGGATCACTAAATCCTGCCCAAGATTCCACCGCTGGAATTTGGGCAGTTGGTGGGCTGATGCACGCCTCCTTTCCCTTTTTCTGTGTTATAGAGATGCGAGCCTCATGGCTCGCACGCTCTCATAGTTTTGTGTGAGGAGCACAACAACAGCATCGCCTATACCGCCGTGTCCCCGTTCCCCGATCCACACTCTTCTCCAGAACCTTGCCGTGACTGCAAGCAAGCTCGTTGCTGCTTGCACATAAAATATACTTTTGTCTTTGGCCCGTTGGCTATTAAGTTTAATTGTCGTTTAGAAGTTAAGTCTTGTCTGTTAATAAATATTGGGTCTTTTTGGTTTATTGGGAAATTGTCCGGTGTCACAACGCATTTCATTTGTCCGTCACGTATCCCGCGATCCGAATCATTTCTTCTGTGTAGTTAGGTGCATATTGGGCGAGCTCATGAGATCAGAGTAACTGATCATCATCCAGCACTGCTAAAACTTTAGTAAACGCTCAATTCCCAACATTACTGGCGAACCTGCCAGGATACGTGGCAGTTGACCTAACAGTTTGTGACATTTTTAGTGACAGTTTAGTGCCTGATTGTCGTGATGTCAGGCAAGGAGGACAAAGTTAAAGTGACCGTCACTGCTGCGGGCAGTGACGACGAAAGCACCCTAGTTGCGGATCCTTCTACCCTGACCGTGAAGGAACACGTCAGGAAGTTGAGTCAGACAGACGACCAGACTGGAGACGCCAAAATTGTGATCAAGACTGACCCAGCAACAGCAAGAAAGATGACCAAGGGGACGTTAGACTACAACATCCTGGTCAGCGCCAAGCTGGACGTACTCAACGACGCCGTCGAGCGCCTGAAGAAGGAGCTTCGTCGAGATCACGTGGAGGAGGATAACCTCAACTATGCGTGGGCGTACTACTCTCTCCAGCACAGGGGCTTTGAAGACGCTGCCAAGAAGCTGATGGACCAGTACTTGAAGGAGAGGGAAGTGGAATACGCGGTGCAGCTAGAGAAGGATGTGGGCAAACACGCCATGGACCGGATAAGGTTGGAGCACCTCTACAACAAGGAGATCGCTCCATTTCAAATGGCGACCACTTCATCGTCCTCTTCCCCCGCCCCAGTTGACAGCAGCATGAGGATGTTGCTACCAAAACGTGAGCTTCCACAGTTTTCCGGTGACGTGAGGGAGTGGTTATCCTTCATGGCGACTTTCGGTGAAATTGACCGGGATAGGAGCTTGTCCGTGATAGATAAGTTCCATTTTCTCATCCAGTCCACGAGAGAAGGGTCAGCAGCAAGAAAGCTCCTCAAGAGTTTCCCATTTTCGGCGGGAAACTACGCCAAAGCTTTGCAGAGCTTAGAGGAGCGGTTCGGGAGGAACAACGTCCTGGTGAAGGTCTATGTACGAGACCTCCTCCAGCTGGTGATCGAAGCGTCGTCCGGGAAGGTCGTGGACTTCGGAGACCTCGTCACCACCATCACGTCCCAGATACGGAATCTGGAGACGCTCGGGGTCACACAGGATAAGTGTGCCCAAGTCCTCTACCCGGTGGTAGAATCATGCCTCCCTCCCGAGGTCCTCCAGGCATGGCAGCGTAGTGCGCTCTTTAAAGAAGAGCTGGAAGAGCTCATCAAGTTCCTCCAGGCGGAGGTAAACAGCTACACTGAGCGATCGCTCGCTCAGTTCCAGCTCAACGGTAACGGCAGCAGTGGGGGTGTCAAGCCCTCCAACAAGAAGAAGAGTAACGGCGGTGGTGGTGGCGGAGGGGACGTAGCCACGTCCTCCTCCTTGGTCAACAGCAACAATGGCGGTGGAAAAAGCGACAGCGGCGGTGGCGGACAAAAAAGGAAGGGGAAAGGCAACAGGCCTCCATGTGTTTTTTGTGAAAAGGCACACTCCCCAGTGGCTTGCGAAACAGCACTGGGGATGACACTCTCGGAGAAGAGGGAGATCCTGCGCGGCAAGAAATGCTGCTTTTGCTGCCTTCGTCCGAGCCAACATTTTGCACAGGAGTGCAGAGCAGAGGTTACATGTGGCGTTTGCCACAACAAACACCACGCCGTCATGTGTCCAGTCCTCCGAGGTGCAGGGGATAAGGTGTCCTCCTCATCAGCAGCAGACCACCCCGAGAAGAGTTCCAGTTCCGGCCAAGTTCCTGTTGCAGACAGCAAGCCGACCACCAGCATGACAAACGGAGTCGAGTCCAGAGAGGTCCCGCTCCAGACATTGTTGGTAGCCGTGCATGGTACCAACGGCAAGGTGAAAACAGTGAGAGCACTGTTCGACCCCGGTTCCCAGACCTCCTACGTCCTGACCAGCCTCGCAGAAGAGCTCCAGTTCCGCACGGTGGGAGAAGAAGAAGTAGTCCATCAGCTGTTTGGCGGAGCTACTACCAGACCACAAAAACACAAAATTGTTAAGTGTTTTGTGTCTGATAAACACAGTCGAAATAACTGTAATTTCGACTGCTCCACCACTGACCAGATAGCTGGGAGCATTGTATCGCCACCTCCAGGTCCTTGGATTGAGGACTACAGACGTGAAGGGATCACGTTTGATGACGTCAGCAGCAGTGGTTCAAGTCCGGTCGCCTTATTGATAGGCAATGATGTTGCCGCCCGGTTGTATACCGGGAGAATCCGCCACCTCGACTACGGTCTGTCCGCCATGGAGACATGTTGGGGTTGGGTCCTGTGTGGGAAGCTGCCGTCCAGAAGGAAGGAGATCCCGAAGACGATGCTGGTGACGAATCTGCTCCAGTTCCAGGGAAATCCACTATCAGCCTTGTGGGACCTGGAGAGCATCGGTATCCATGACCCTGTGGAGACGAAGAAGAAGGAAGAGTTAGCACTGGCCACACAACATCACTTCGAGAAGACTGTTGTGCAACTTACCGACGGCAGATATCAGGTCTGCCTCCCCTGGATAGTTGGAGCGAAGGAAAAGCTCCCCTCCAACTTCTTCATCGCGAGCCGCCGGCTCAAAAACCTGACCAAGTGTCTCCAAGAAAAAGGCCATCTGAAAAAGTACCATGACTTGTTCCGGCTGTGGGAGGAGGACGGGATGATAGAGGAGGTGCCGCCTGCTCAAATAAGTGACAAGGGTCACTATCTCCCCCACCATGCTGTCGTCAAGGCAACCAGTGCCACAACTCCAATCCGTCCAGTGTTTGATGGATCCAGCAAGGCAGCAGGAAAGCTCTCCCTCAATGACTGTTTGGACAAGGGACCAAACACGTTGGAGCTCATCTTCCCCATCCACCTCCGGTTCCGTCTCAAGAAAATTGGAATGCTGGCGGACGTTAAGAAGGCGTTCCAGCAGATAAGCGTGGCGTCTGACGACCGTGACTTCCTACGGTTCCTGTGGTGGAATGACCTATCCTGCAAAAAAGAAAAGATTTTACGCCATTGTCGAGTGGTGTTTGGGGTAACGAGTAGTCCTTACCTTCTGGGCGCGACCATGCGTCATCACCTGGAGAAGGCGACGGGGAAGGATGCCGCCGTTGCCAAGCAGCTCCTCATCTCGACGTACGTCGACAACGCTATCCTGAGCGTGGATTCAGTGGAGGAGGCAAAACAGTTCCAGACGACCGCCACGTCCCTCCTCCTCCCAGCCCAGTTTGATTTGAGAGGGTGGGAGTTTGGACCTCGTGAAGAACCTGCATGGCTCCCGGTACTGGGTCTCCTGTGGAACGTCAAGGAAGATGACTTGGCGTTGGATGTGTCCAGAGTCTCCACCAAGATTGAAGAGGAGCCCACTCTCCGCCATGTGCTCAGCCTAGTACACTCCATTTTTGACCCCATGGGCTACGCGAGCCCATTTACGGTCGTGGGGAAGCTGCTCCTCCGGCGCTGCCATGATACCAAGTGTGGTATGGATACCGGACTTGATCCCGAGTTGAAGGATGATATCCTGAAGTGGGCTGCTCAGATTCCAATTCTGTCAAAATTAAGGATCCCACGCCACGTCTTGTTTGGAGAACAGGGAGCACAGTACAGTATCCATGCACTGTGCGACGCATCATCATCCGCAACAGCTGCCGCAGTGTTTTTGCGACGAGAAGAAGGAACAGATGTGAAGGTTTTCCTCTTGGCGTCAAAGTCTCGTGTTGCCCCGAAGAAGAAGGCGACAATCCCGAGGCTCGAGTTGATTGCTTGTGTGATAGCAGCGCGGCTATTACACACCGTTCGAGAAGCCATCGGATGTCCAGACCTGCCCGTGACCTGTTGGTCAGACTCCTCTACAGCCCTGGCGTGGATCCGTGGTGCGGGTCCTTGGGCAGTATTTATCCACAACTGTGTGGAGAAGGTGAGGGCCCTGACGAGTATCGGCAGCTGGAGGCATATCCCGGGCAAACATAACGTTGCCGACCTCCCATCCCGTGGCTGTTCAGCAAAAAAGTTACTGGAATCCAGATGGTGGGAGGGACCTGAATGGCTGTACCTACCTCCACACCAGCGGCCAACAACAGATGACGTTCCTGACGACGAGCTCGTAGACAAGGAGCGCAAAAAGACGGTTACCGTGGCGACGGTTTCCTCCAGTGACCACCCAATGAGGAGCTTCCTGCGTATCTCCCAGTATCCAAGAATCCTGAAGGCGGTGGCTGTGTGGCTGCGCCTAAAGAAGAAATTAAAAGAAAAATTATCCCAGCAGCAAAGTGGCAAGGAAGATTGCCAAAATCAAATAAAAAATGAGGATTGTGGTGGGGACTTGACCGCTGAGGACTTGAAGGAGGCAGAAGTGCATTTGCTCCTCTTTGTACAGCACGAGTTGCACCAGAATCCACAGACCCTCAAGAGACTCCGTCCCTTTTTGGATGAAAGGGGCATCATGAGAACACGCACACGGTTGACCGGACAAGATGACGAGTTCATGTGTCCCATCCTGCTGCCCGAGCGAGACGAGTTTGTTGCCCGCCTGATACGGTGGGAGCACGAAGCCAACTGTCACGTTGGAACGACCACGCTGTTGGGGATCCTGCGTCAGCGGTTTTGGGTGGTCAACGGGAGGCGCACAGTTCGTGGCGTCCTCTCCAGATGCTGGATTTGTCGGCGTTTTACCGCCCGACGAAGCACTACAACAGAAGCTCCACTTCCAAAATCCAGGACGAGCTTGGGGGCTCCTTTCCAGGTAACGGGCCTTGATGCTGCAGGTCCGTTGATTCTCCGTGGCGGGGAAAAGGTGTGGATCCTCCTTTTCACCTGCGCCACCTTCCGAGCTGTCCATCTTGAGTTGGTGGACACGTTGTCTGCGGAGGGGTTCATCCGAGCCCTCCGCAAGTTTGTGGCAAGAAGGGGTCGTCCGGAAGTCGTCTACTCCGACAACGCGTGTGGGTTTGTTGCGGCCAACAAGTCCCTCCAAAAGGTTAACTGGAAGCATGTCCAGGAGTTCGCTGTAGTTTCCCGTATCCAGTGGCGCTTTAATCCTCCTGTAGCACCGTGGTGGGGAGGATGGTGGGAGCGGCTCATTGGTTTGGCCAAGCAGCTCATGCGTCGGATCCTGGGAAAGAAAGTGGTCCACCGTGGAGAACTGGAGTTGTTGCTGGTGGAGGTGGAGGAGTCCCTCAATAACAGTCCACTGACGTACACTTCCGAGAACGTCGAAGATCCGCTGCCACTCACACCAAATCACTTTGTCCGCAGTGCTGGAGCACTGCATCTACCCGAAGCTGACCTGCACGACGGCCGTAGCACGAGAGCAGCCTACAAGAAGCTGCAGCACCTTCGTGAGGTCCTCCGTTCCCGTTTCCGGTCTGAGTACTTGGGATTCCTGAGGGGAGATCAATGCCAGAAGTCCTCCATCGAGCTGAAGCCTGGTGACGTCGTTCTGGTAGAGCACGAAAACTCGAAACGGCAGGATTGGCTGTTGGGAGTTATCGTGGAGGCGATTCCTGGAGGCGACGGAGCCAAGCGATTATTTCGCCTGAAGACGAAGAATGGCGAGATCCTGCGTCCGGTTCAACGTCTCTTCCTGATGGAGCAGCAGGAGCAGGAGGCAGCAGCTGAAAATTAAAAAAAAATATTATTAAATTCTGATAATAAGTTTAAATGTTTTATGATTATGAAAATATTGTTTTTGTCTTGTCTTACCTTTTGTTTACATGTTCAAGTTGTTTCTTTCGCTTCCCTGATGCTCACCACCTGAGGAGACTGGAATTTTGTTTTGTTTATTTGGCGCTCTGTTGTGGACAGAAAGCAGCCTTTGTTTGTTTAATTTGGGGCACAGTGAAACCCCTCCTTTCCAGTCTCTTCGCAGTAGATTTTGTTGTTTTTGTTCCAACCCGGACCTGAGGGCCCTGGTTGGAAGGTGGGAGTATGTCGGGGAATTATTGAGGTATGGGGCAATTTGGGGATCACTAAATCCTGCCCAAGATTCCACCGCTGGAATTTGGGCAGTTGGTGGGCTGATGCACGCCTCCTTTCCCTTTTTCTGTGTTATAGAGATGCGAGCCTCATGGCTCGCACGCTCTCATAGTTTTGTGTGAGGAGCACAACAACAGCATCGCCTATACCGCCGTGTCCCCGTTCCCCGATCCACACTCTTCTCCAGAACCTTGCCGTGACTGCAAGCAAGCTCGTTGCTGCTTGCACATAAAATATACTTTTGTCTTTGGCCCGTTGGCTATTAAGTTTAATTGTCGTTTAGAAGTTAAGTCTTGTCTGTTAATAAATATTGGGTCTTTTTGGTTTATTGGGAAATTGTCCGGTGTCACAACGCATTTCATTTGTCCGTCACGTATCCCGCGATCCGAATCATTTCTTCTGTGTAGTTAGGTGCATATTGGGCGAGCTCATGAGATCAGAGTAACTGATCATCATCCAGCACTGCTAAAACTTTAGTAAACGCTCAATTCCCAACACTATATGTACAA